>VYZS01076728.1:9174-26599 GCA_013400695.1 Neodrepanis coruscans | reverse complement strand
TCTTCCCTGAAAATATATTGCAACATGTATGCCCATATAGTTTAAGAAAAATATTTACTGGAAGAATGGGTGACAGAATCACAGATATCATGTAATGTATTTCTCTCAAGGGTAAAACTGTTGAGTTTCAAATTGGAATAAATTACATCAGTCTGGAAATGTTGATAATAATTAAAGCTGTACTTCCTTTACATGAAAATATGAACCAAAATTTTAAGTATGAGAGTTGTAACCCAACCCACAAAGTTCTATCAANAAACTCCAAACCCAAAGACATTAGAGAGGTCCTCAGCATTGCTGTGGGCACTGGTGCCTTATAAAACCAAGGCTTGTCTTGTAGGGAAAAATGCCCAAGGTGTTACTCATGGGAATTTTTGAAAACTTGTCTTATCTGTGATTACTGGTCGAAGAATGTCTGTAATGATGGGCAGTTTATTTCTGGTAGGGTGGGAAAGGTTGGAAAGACCTCTAAGATCATCCCTTAACCCAGCACTGCCTTGTTCACCCACTTAACCATGTCCTTAAGTGTCACATCCACACATCTTTTAAATACCTGCAAGGATGGTGACTCAACCACTTCCCTGGGCAGCCTGTGCCCTCTGTTTGACAACACTTTTTTTTGGTAAAGAGATTTCTTTCAGCTACACCTGGTCACTGAGTAAAATGAAATCTGTGTGTAAAATTTGTGTGTATGAGGTAGGGATGAAGAGGCCTCTGGTATTATCTGACTTAGAGAAAAGCTTGGACAATTGGAGATTTATTTGTTTTACATGCAATGTTACTAATGCTGAGCTGGAAGCTCACATTGTGTGGTCTGTCTGACCTTTTCAGTTGTGGTTGTGCATGTGCATATTCTTAACTTCTAGAAGCTCTGCTGACTCCATCTCAAAATATAACGGATGGGTAGTCAAACCACAGAAGCTCAATTTTGAGGTCAGTGCCTTGGGCTTCACAATTAATTTTGTATTTTGAAGCTTTAAAACCAAACTTAAACATAATGATTTGTACTACTTTGGCTGCTGCCAAATTCTGTAATTACTGTTGTTCAACAAGAACAATTATCTTTTGTTTTGGATTTTTAGAAACCTCGAAATCTAATGCAACTGTGCCTCAGATGTTCTCATGCATTTGTGAGTGGAGAGAAGGATGTCAAAGACAATTTGAGACCATCTTTGGTCTTTAAAACTGTGGCTTTAAGAATCTCTTGCCTGATGTTTTAAAAGCTTTTTGCTCATCAGAAAAAATGAAAATACCTCCATATTAAGCATTAAAGCTATGTATTTAAGAAGAGGTTGCAAATGCAAATTAGTCAGACAATGGCATTTTAATAATGTTTGCTGAGGTTAGTATCGCATTAGTAAGGGTATTTTAGAATTCCCATTATCTGTAGGCAGTGTGGTCTCAAGAGATTGGCTGTGAATATGTTTGAGGGCTTGTGGGATTTATGGATTCATTTTATGGTGGTTTTGTTTGGTTGTTTGGTGGTGTTGTTTTTTTTCCCACACTTACTATCTTGCTGTTAGTATGTATTGGTAACTCCTCTTACTCCACTTTCAGTCCCCTCTAAATTTTCTAACTGCGCTGTTTGAAAATTTAAGGAGTTATGGAACGTGTTACTTTAGCTGGCCATGATGGAAACTTATGAATCTTGCTTTGTCTCTTTTGCTTGGGATATGTCTTGGCAGCGTATGAACATCTGCATTTGTGAATGCTCTCTGCTGGTCGGTAGGTGTGTCTCTCCCAGTGTCATATCCATGCAGGCAAAAAAGAAGAAAGCTACACATTGTATTACAGTTTCTTTTGATACATGAGCTCGAACTGGCAGTTTGTGTTTTTAGCCTTCATGCAATGCCTGAATTTTAAAGAAGAATGTGAAAATGGTAGAGCAGAATTCCTTACAAAGTGCTTCATTCTGCTTTCAGTGTGATGCATGGTGAAAACATCAAACTGAAGTCCATTCAGCTGTACCTGATGTTTGTTCCTCACAGCCACAGTAAGATTAACCTCTTCTCTGACTTGGTGCTTCCTTTGTGATATAGACCCTGCTGAATGAGATTCAAGGTGGAACCCATTAGAGAGTCTCCATCAGTTTTGTAATTAGCAGCTATTAATGATCTTTCTCAACACAAAGGTTGGTTTAAGCTTATCTAGACAGCAACCAGCATCCTTAAGGATGCTGTCTCCTTGCAGCAGTGTACGCTGGAGATGGGGATGGTGGTGGTTTTTACTTCTCGAAGCTGCTGCCAGGATTATCTTTTTTCAGATCCTCAGCGTTGGTCTCCCTTCTGGTTTTCTATTTCGCAAGCCAGTCTGAAGTTTCCAAAGGAGAGCTGAGAGCATTTTGCGGTGATGTTTTCTAAAGGGTCTGAAGTTTTCGGGGGGCGTGTGTGGGGGGTGTGTGTGAAGGGGGAAGAGTGAGATTTTTGTGTGTGTTGTTTTTCCTCTCTTTCTACACAATGGAGCTTTCAGAGAACCTCTCTTAAAAGGCATAGCTACAGCCTTTGTGTGAAGGGTGTGTCTGCTGGCAGGGTTTGCTGATGCAGACAGGCTGGCTGGTGATTAACAAAGGTCATTAGACTTTGGAATCTGGCAGGGGAGTGGGGTGGTGTGTCTTCTGCGCCAAGCAGGAGAGCTCCCCAGGGACAGGGCAGGCTGGAGGCCCCCCGCCTGCTGTCCCCCCTCACTCCCCCCCGCGCCTCCTCCTCCTCCTTCTTTTCCTTCTCCTTGTCTTTCTCCTGGGAGGCTCAGCTGTGAGTCGCCCCTGCCTGTAGGACAGCTTGGACCAGTGTCTTGAATGTTGTAATGCTGTGCTTCTGGAATGAACTGTCGCATTTGTCATCCATGGGACAGGGGAACCCAACCCTGGGAGATGGTTTGGGAAATCCCAACCTCTGCTGAGGGAAAGGAGGTGTGCAGCTTGAGGAGGGAAGGGGGACAGCAGCGACACGATTTGCAGGGCAAGTCATTTAGGAGAAGGGGAGATGTGTTCTGGTGATGCTGGTTTTTAAAGCATCACCCAAGGAGGAGGAGTTAAAAAAAGGGGGGAGAAAAAAAAAGGGCTGGTGTGCTTGAGCTGGAGCTGAGATAAGTGAGGCCATGTTGTGCACAGGCAAGAAGCTCTGAGCCTCTGAGTGCAGGAGTTGTCTGAGCTAAAATGGCTGCTCCCAAAGCTCAGAGGACTAGGGCAGCTTAGTGAGTCTTAAAGCTTCAGTGACGCAGGGGCTCATATCTCTTGAAAGTGTGATAAACACATTCAGCAGAGCTGTGGCTTGTTTGGCTGAGATGAAAGGACTAAGCTTGGGGGATGGGTAGTGAAAACTGGATGATCTGCTTTTCTGTGAAGTGCTCTAAATGCAGGAGTCGTCTGCTCCATGGAAAAATTTGTTTTCAGGTCTAATGGACTGTGCTAAAGGAGACGTGGGGTGGGGCTTCACTCACTGCTGTAATTTGATCCAGAGCAGATAGCAACCTCTTCCACACAATTTGGTCTGGTGCTTGCACATAAAAGCTTGAGTATCTCGATTATTGTAACTTTGTTAGCTGAAAAGAAGCTGGTGCAGCGTTCATTTTCTTTATTGGTGGTGGGAGGGAGTGGGGGGAGAGAAAGGACACAGTGCAGCCTGCAAAGTAATGTAGGTAAATATGTGGAGAGCCTCTGTGCTCAGACTGTCCGGAATTTGACTTGCTAGAAGTTTATTTTAGCAGGCTATCAGAAGAAGCATTCTTTCATCTAAAATCCTGATGCAGTGCTCTCTTGTTTCTCTGCCTTAATGTTTTGGAGCTTTCTCCTCACTGTGGAGGTTGACACATGGAATTTAGAGTGCTTTGGGCTGCCCTTGTGTCTTGGACCTCTGAAATGCTCTGTTTGTCATCCTTTTCCAGCACAGTGCATGGAGGCTTAAAGAAGTAATTCTATATTAATATAGGAAGGTAGCTCTTGTGCCTAAGCACTGCACAGGGTAGGAGGGTCTAAGTCTTTTGTCTGGCTTGTGCTTTGTGTCTCTTCTCCTTCACGGCAGTGCTTACATATAAAACTGTTGCAGGATTAATTGTCCAACTTGAACCAACCGGCTTCACTGTATCTTGTGTTTCTTTGTATTTTCAAGGTATGCGAGGCTTTTGGATAAATCATGAAAGTCACAATGTCTCTGAGTCTTTGTAACTCTTGTTTCCATTGTACTTTTTCAATGTTGTTATTCGCGTTACTGTTCTTTTCTTCCTCCTGCGGTCTCCATCCCCCAGACTGCTGAGGCACAAAGGTCGTGTCTTCAGAATGGACTAAAATGAAACTGTAAACATTTTAACAAAGAATGGAGATGCCCTTACAATGCTTGGTGGAAGAAGGGCAAACTGCATCTAAGGTTGCTGTTATGTCTAGGTTTTCCACCAATATCAGGACTGACAGGATACTGAGAAGGAAGGCAAATTTCTCCCTGTGAAAGCTTTTGGTCATGAATAAAGCAGGAATTGACAACTCCCAGGAAGTCTGGAGTGGGTCTCATGAAGTCAGAAGGTGCTGTCTTCTGATTGCAGGTCTTAGTGCATACTGGGAGTAATGGGGTGTTTCTCAGCAGATGTGTTGTGGTCTTTGAACAAGACAAAACTCTTAATAACAGCCCTGTGTAATGGAAAAGCCAAGATGACAAAGTCCATTGAATCCATAGTCACTTGACAGAAAGTTGACTGTTAGTTGAGTCAGCTACTTGTGAGCTATCTAGGTAGGACTTCCTGTGAATTTGAATAGATGTCTCTTAACGTGGTAAGCAAAGGTTGAGTTTCACACTGCAGCATTTGTGGAATCTCCTGAAATGACCGAGTCATCAAAAGCTTGGTATTTCTTATTTTGAGGATTTGTTCCAATAGCATTGCTGTAAACACGTGTCTTTCTTCTTCTTCTTTCCTCCCCCTGTTTTTTGTTGCAGAACTTTCTAATGTAAAAACTCATCCTGAACCATGGAGGTCCTGCAGTGTGATGGCTGCGATTTTCGAGCTCCATCTTATGAAGACCTAAAAGCTCACATTCAGGATGTTCACACTGCTTTTCTGCAGCCAACTGATGTCTCTGAGGAAAGTCCTACCCAGCCAAGGTCTGGTTCCATCAATGCTAGCAACCAGACCGAGGTTGAATTTTCTTCTGTAAAGGATGAATTCGNTGGGTCTCATGAAGTCAGAAGGTGCTGTCTTCTGATTGCAGGTCTTAGTGCATACTGGGAGTAATGGGGTGTTTCTCAGCAGATGTGTTGTGGTCTTTGAACAAGACAAAACTCTTAATAACAGCCCTGTGTAATGGAAAAGCCAAGATGACAAAGTCCATTGAATCCATAGTCACTTGACAGAAAGTTGACTGTTAGTTGAGTCAGCTACTTGTGAGCTATCTAGGTAGGACTTCCTGTGAATTTGAATAGATGTCTCTTAACGTGGTAAGCAAAGGTTGAGTTTCACACTGCAGCATTTGTGGAATCTCCTGAAATGACCGAGTCATCAAAAGCTTGGTATTTCTTATTTTGAGGATTTGTTCCAATAGCATTGCTGTAAACACGTGTCTTTCTTCTTCTTCTTTCCTCCCCCTGTTTTTTGTTGCAGAACTTTCTAATGTAAAAACTCATCCTGAACCATGGAGGTCCTGCAGTGTGATGGCTGCGATTTTCGAGCTCCATCTTATGAAGACCTAAAAGCTCACATTCAGGATGTTCACACTGCTTTTCTGCAGCCAACTGATGTCTCTGAGGAAAGTCCTACCCAGCCAAGGTCTGGTTCCATCAATGCTAGCAACCAGACCGAGGTTGAATTTTCTTCTGTAAAGGATGAATTCGCAATTGCGGATGAAATAGCAGGTAAATCTCAGGTCAAAGATTTATCTCACTTCTAAAGATCTCAACTCTAACCCCCACACACACACTTATTTCAGTGTGTTTTAGTTTCTACTTTTAATATGGTTTAAAAACTTGCATTATCTTTATTGCTATGTCAGCAAAGCAGATCTCTAGTTCTGACCATGGCTTTTTCTGCAAATGCAAGCATGGAGGAGGATGGTTTTATTTCCCAGCTTCTTTTCATGTGGTTCTTCATAATGTTTTGGGTTTTTTTTCATTTTAAGTTTTCATGGTTGCTCTTCACTACCATGAACCACCTCAAAATCTTCATCTGTTATTAGTATACCAGGTTTTTTTTTCCCCGAGGAATTTATTTTGGAAGTTGCCTGTCCCAAACTGTACGCCACAGTCGTATATATGTAGAAATTATGCATAATGGTAATGTTTCTGACCATTGCCAGATCTGTCGATCTCACCATAAGTAAGGGAATCCTGGTGTAATAATTGCCTGTTCAAGATGTGGTTACATTCTTATGCATACAGGGTGGGTGGAGGAAAAGCCTTTTGATTTTATTTTATTTATTTATTTACATATACACCTTAATTCTCATTTTAGGGCAAAATGCAACAAGTCAGATGGGGACTGGAAGTTACTATAGCCAGAGCCAGACTTTCTATGGCCAGCACATGGCTCCAAATCCTAAACCAACCAGCAAGTTTTTCCAGTGCAAGTTCTGTGTGCGTTACTTCCGTTCCAAAAACCTCCTCATAGAGCACACACGGAAAGTTCATGGAGCACAGGCTGGGGGGAGCTCAGTGGGGCCACCAGCTTCTAGTTCCCTAAATTACAACATCATGATGCATGAAGGGTTTGGTAAAGTTTTCAGTTGCCAGTTCTGCACCTACAAGTCACCCAGGCGTGCGAGGATTATTAAGCACCAGAAAATGTATCACAAAAACAACCTGAAAGAGAGTTCAACTCCTGCTGCTGCTGCTGCTGCTGCTGTGTCTGAATCAACGTCTG
Organism: Neodrepanis coruscans; assembly: GCA_013400695.1. Taxonomy (NCBI): domain Eukaryota; kingdom Metazoa; phylum Chordata; class Aves; order Passeriformes; family Philepittidae; genus Neodrepanis; species Neodrepanis coruscans. Next base: position 19,762 of record VYZS01076728.1, on the reverse strand, counting down.
CTTCTGTGCCAGTGCAGGAACCCTGCAAGGAGCTGCCTGCAGAGGTGGTGGAGAGGAGCATTTTGGAATCAATGGTCAAGCCCCTGACAAAGTCTAGGGGCAACTTTTGCTGTGAGTGGTGCAGCTACCAGACACCTCGAAGGGAGCGCTGGTGTGACCACATGATGAAGAAGCACCGGAGCATGGTGAAAATACTGTCAAGCCTGAGGCAGCAGCAAGATGGAACGAGCACACCTGATGTGCAGACTAAGAGTGCCCAGAGTGCCTCTCCAAACTCCAGTTATATGTCCATGAATACTACAGGACGTGAGATGTCGAATGCCAATGTCTCAAACTTCAGAAGCTCTATGGGCAATTCCCTTATCAGGCCCAACTCTTCTACATCTTCTAAGTTTTCTTCTGTGTCTTACCCTCAGATGAAGCCTAAGTCACCTCACAACTCGGGCATGGTTAATTTGTCTGACAGATCCCGCTATGGAATTGCTGATATGACGAATTCTTCTGCTGACCTGGAAACAAGCAGTATGCTAAATGACTCCAGCTCAGATGAAGAGCTAAATGAAATGGACAGCGAGAATGGCTTAAACTCCATGGATCACCAGACCTCAGGAATGTCTGCAGAGCAGCTGATGGGATCTGATGGCAACAAACTATTGGAAACAAAGGGGATTCCTTTTAGAAGATATATGAACAGGTTCCAGTGTCCTTTTTGCCCTTTCCTGACAATGCACCGCCGAAGTATTTCCCGTCACATTGAGAACATCCACCTGTCTGGAAAGACAGCTGTGTACAAGTGTGATGAATGCCCTTTCACCTGCAAGAGTTCCCTAAAGCTTGGTGCCCACAAGCAGTGTCACACAGGAACAACATCAGACTGGGACACCATGAACTCTCAGGCTGAAAGCATTGCCTCGTCTTTGAATGACAGCACAGTGTCTTATGAGAGTGGAAATATAAACGGCAGGAAGTCAGCTGGGATGATGGAACCGGTGCAGCCTCAGCAGCAACAGCAGCAGTCACCCCAGCCCCATTCACAGCATCCATACAAGTGCACATTGTGCAACTATTCCACCACCACTTTGAAAGGCCTCAGAGTTCATCAGCAGCACAAGCATTCATTCTGTGACAATTTGCCAAAATATGATGGGCCACCATCAAATGCACCACAGGAGAGTGAGGCAGAGGCTCACCCCTCTGCCAGCACAGTGAAGAAGAGCCAGACCTCCATCCTTGGGCTCTCTTCTAAGAATAACTTTGTTGCAAAAGCCCCAAGGAAGGTCTCGAATGACTTCCCTTTAGATCTCTCCCCAGTGAAAAAGAGAACTAGGATTGATGAAATAGCGAGCAACCTGCAGAGCAAGATCAGCCAAAACAAACAGCAAGAAGATGCTGTGATTAATGTAGAGGATGATGAGGAAGAGGAGGAGGACAATGAGGTGGAGATAGAGGTGGAGTTAGACAGAGAAGAAGAGCAAACAGAACCAATGATAGAGGTTTCCAGTTCTTATGCACCCCAGCAGATGTGGGGCAGAGAGGCTAGTGATTCCCAGAAGGAGGCAAGCTTTAGAAGCATGCAGCATGACTACAATTCCACCAATGGAGCAGAGATTGAGCTCACTTTATCTGAAGATGAGGAAGACTATTATTCTGCTGTCAGCATGAAGGACCACCAGAGCCCTAATGCCTCTGTTTTGGGGAGCCAGTCAAACATGTATGGTACTGATCAGAACAATGAGAATTCGGAGTTTAATGACTCTGGCAGGCTTTACTATTGTAAACACTGTGATTTCAGCAACAAGTCTGCCAGGAGTGTTAGCACCCACTACCAGAGAATGCACCCCTATATTAAATTCAGTTTTAGGTATATCCTGGATCCCAATGATCACAGTGCAGTATATCGGTGTCTTGAGTGCTATATTGACTACACAAATTTTGAAGACCTGCAGCAGCATTATGGAGAGCATCATCCTGAAGCTATGAATGTACTGAACTTTGATCATTCTGATCTGATCTACCGGTGCCGCTTCTGCTCTTACACAAGCCCAAATGTTAGAAGCCTGATGCCACATTACCAAAGAATGCATCCCACAGTGAAAATTAACAATGCAATGATATTTTCAAGCTATGTTGTTGAGCAGCAAGAAGGGCTGACCACAGAATCTCAGACACTGAGAGAGATCTTGAATTCTGCTCCAAAAACTATGGCAACCTCCACCCCCGTGGCTCGTGGGGCTGGTGTGCCAGCTGGTTTTAACAAAAGTGCCACCAAGGGTTTCAGTCCTGAATGTGAAAATCAGAAGGAACCTTCGGTCAACACTGTGGTTGTTTATGACTGTGATGTGTGTTCATTTGCAAGCCCTAACATGCATTCAGTGTTGGTGCATTACCAGAAGAAGCACCCCGAAGAAAAAGCCTCATATTTCAGAATTCAGAAGACCATGCGTGTAGTCTCTGTTGACAGGGGCTCTGCCCTGGCTCAAATGTCTTTTGAGCTGGGGACACCTGTCTCCCCAAAACTGTCCAACCTGGCTTCTCAACCTCCACCTCCCCCACCACCACCCCCAGACCTCTCCAGTGAACTCTACTATTGCAAACACTGTTCGTACAGCAACCGCTCGGTTGTGGGGGTGCTTGTCCACTACCAGAAGAGGCACCCAGAGATAAAGGTCACTGCCAAATATATCAGGCAGGCGCCGCCCACCGCAGCCATGATGCGGGCTGGGGAGCTGCCCCCTGGTATTCAGAGGCCACCAGTGTCAATGCAGCAGTTGGGCCGGGGTGGATCCGAGACCTCTGTGAATCCTCCTGAGAATGAGATGTTCTTCTGCCAACACTGTGATTACGGAAACCGGACCGTGAAAGGCGTGCTCATCCATTACCAGAAGAAACATCGCGACTTCAAAGCTAATGCAGACGTGATCAGGCAGCACACAGCCACCATCAGGAGCCTCTGTGACCGCAGCCAGAAGAAGTCAGCTGGCAGCCTGCCTGCTCACACCTCCAGCACTGAACGGGACAAGTCGAAGCTGAGAGCCCTCAAATGCAGGCAGTGTAGCTACACGTCCCCTTACTTCTATGCATTGAGGAAGCATATTAAGAAAGACCACCCGAATCTGAAGGCCACGGTCACATCCATACTGAGATGGGCGTTTCTGGATGGTTTGATAGAGGCTGGTTATCACTGTGAATGGTGCATTTATTCACACACAGAGCCAAGTGGTTTGCTCGTGCATTACCAAAGGAGACATCCTGAGCATTATGTTGATTATACATACATGGCAACCAAACTCTGGGCAGGTCCTGATCCTTCCCCTCCTGCCTTAGTGATGCCAACGGAGATGAAGACCTATAAATGCAGAGATTGCATTTTTGAAGCATCTTCTATTTGGGATATTACTAATCACTACCAAGCATTTCACCCTTGGGCCATGAATGGAGATGAATCTGTGTTGTTAGATATCATTAAGGAGAAAGATTCTGCTGAGAAAACCATCCCGCAGCCTGATGAAAGTGGGGTCAGGATGGATTCTGAAGACCAGATCGCAACATCACAGATGGATCAGGATGCAGAGTGTCCAGAGGATCCCAGCCTTTCCCATGAAAAAACTGTTCAGCTGGCTTCTGCAAACCCTGCCATCTCCTCCACTCCATATCAGTGTACAGTTTGCCAGTCTGAGTACAACAACTTGCATGGTCTCCTGACACACTATGGCAAAAAGCATCCTGGCATGAAAGTGAAAGCAGCAGACTTTGCTCAGGATATAGACATTAACCCAGGGGCTGTATATAAGTGTAGGCATTGCCCATACATTAATACACGTATTCATGGCGTTCTCACACACTACCAGAAACGACACCCATCTGTAAAAGTCACTGCTGAAGACTTTGTGCATGACGTGGAGCAGTCAACTGATATTGCTCAGAATGACGTGGAAGAGACAAGTAGGATTTTCAAGCAAGGCTATGGTGCTTATCGGTGCAAACTCTGCCCTTACACCCATGGAACACTTGAGAAGCTGAAAATTCACTATGAGAAATACCACAATCAGCCTGAATTTGATGTTTTTGCCCAGTCACCACCAAAGGTGTCTGCCTCAGTGGAGCCAGACATGGTGACTGAAATCAAAGCCTCCCCAGAAATTGCTGCTGAGGAGGTTGGGGAGGTCTCTATGCCAGCGCCTCATTTCTCCAGTTCTCATTTAGTGTCTCACACAGTTTTCCGGTGTCAACTCTGTAAATATTTCTGTTCCACCCGGAAGGGGATAGCGAGACACTACCGCATCAAACACAACAACGTCAGGGCGCAACCAGAGGGCAAAAACAACCTCTTCAAATGTGCTTTATGCTCATACACCAACCCTATCCGCAAAGGGCTTGCGGCACACTACCAGAAAAGACATGACATTGATGCTTACTACACTCACTGCTTAGCAGCCTCCAGGACGGTAAGCGACAAACCCAATAAAGTGATCATTCCATCTCCTCCCAAGGATGACACTCCTCAGCTAAGTGAGGAGCTGAGGAGGGCTGTGGAGAAGAAGAAGTGCTCACTTTGTTCCTTCCAGTCCTTCAGCAAGAAGGGTATTGTGTCCCACTACATGAAGCGTCACCCTGGTGTTTTCCCTAAGAAGCAGCATGCGAGCAAGCTGGGGGGCTACTTCACTGCTGTGTATGCTGACGAGCATGAAAAGCCAGCTCCAGCCGAGGAGAGGAATGACTTTGAAAAGCCTGAGGTGGAGACTGAGGCTCAGGAGATTGAGTGGCTTCCCTTCAGGTGCATAAAGTGCTTCAAGCTGTCCTTCAGCACAGCAGAGCTGCTGTGCATGCATTACACTGACCACCACAGCAAGGATTTGAAGAGGGACTTTTCCATACTGGGAAGTGGCACCCGCTCGCAGAACCCTGTCTACCAGTGCAAGCACTGTGATACGAAATTGCATAGCACGGCAGAGCTGACTGCACACTTGAATGGTCACAATGAGGAATTCCAGAAGCGTGCCAAACGTCAGGAGAGGAGGAAGCAGCTTTTGAGCAAGCAGAAATATGCAGATGGTGCTTTTGCAGATTTCAAACAAGAGAGGGTAAGGATTTGTGTGTCTGGTCTCTTTCTCTGCCCACCCCCCCTCTCTGCTAGGGAGCCCACAAATGCTCATTTGCATGTTCTCTTTGACAGCCAAATGACCACAGGCTAATGAATGACTCAGTGAGCTCCATAAGTCAGTCACACGTTCTGCTTTAGTTTCCTCATCCATCCTCCACATCTCCCTAGATTGTGTAGGAAACCGTGTTCCCTTCCTACCGTTTCCTTCAGTATTTTCTTTATCTTGTTTCCTTCCTCCCACACTTCCAGAGGGCCATCTGTAGCTGAGAGTTACTTGTTCTTTTGTGGCAAGACGCTTCCATGTACTTCATGCAGGTTCCTAACAAAATGTCCCACCCCCCTCTTCGATGTCACTCTGAATAACACATCAGTTTGCTTCTCAGCCTTCTCCCTCTCTCAGTATTTTCAATAAGCACTCAACATGACACAAATCTATCTGGTGACTGAAGATTTGGCCAAGTGCCTCGTAAAGAGAAGACCAAACTGTGCTCCATTTCTTGCTCACTTAGCCCTTTCTTTTCTGCTTCAATTTGAAATACACTTGCTTGGGAAAAGCTCTGCACAGCTGTTGGGGAAGTCATGGTGTCATGGGAGAGCACAGTTTCAGGCCAAACTGGTCTTCTAGAGGACCACTGAAGGTTCTTATAGGAATGAAAGATGTCAACAGAAATTGACCCTGCAGTTCTGCAAAACAGGACATGTGTACATCAAGCATAATTTCCCTTCAGGTGTAAAATTTGGTCTGTGTTCCTAAAAATGAGGTAACAAAACATACTTCAGTGGTTTATGCTTGTGTACTCAAACAGGCTTTTGGACACTTGGAAGATGTATCAAAACTTAAGGAGAGGAAAGTGGTTGGCTACAAGTGCAAGTTTTGTGTGGAAGTCCATCCAACACTTCGAGCCATCTGTAATCACCTCCGCAAGCATGTCCAATATGGGAATGTTTCTTCTGTGTCAGCTACAGTAAAGGTAAGTATGAAACTGAAAGTGACTGAAACTACTTGCATGGCTTAAAATAAAGGACTTGTTGATAACCTTCAAAGGACTTTTGTGAAATTGGATGGGTTTTGAACTGGGTATTCCAGTTCAGCATGATGTTTTAATCTAACACTAAGTTTCTGAAGTGCATTTGGTTTATTTCAAGACGTTTAACTTCTTTTCACTCTTGATCCAGGGGCATGAAGACTCTTTAATTCTCATTTCTTCTCAGCCACAAAGGAGTTGATGCCGTTGATGACCAAAAGACTTGGTTTATGAGCAGGAGACTTTCCTTTGGCTACTAGGGCTACTTTTCTGCTTAGTTAAACTCAAAAAGAGCTGTTTGTTGTCTTTTATTGTTTAATTTTTTTTTCCCCCCTAAGAAGAGGAAGTGTGAAATGTGTGAAGTTGACTTTGGTACACCTTTCCATATGAAATTTGCACACTGGCTCCAAACAAAACATTCAACAGCCAGCTGGGCTAGTGGTCCCATTCAGGTGATTAGGTGTAAATGTGTTGTTGTTTTTTCTCTTTGAAAGGGGGTGTGTTGGTCTAGGACATCTCCAAAGATAGGTGATGTTCCACAGCGATTTCAAGGATATTGTCGGGGAAAATGAAAGTGCCCCCGCAGGCTGTGGGAGCTAGCTGCGTATCCCTCCTCATGCTGCAATGAGTTCTTGTCAAAGACTCCTGGTGCCTGACTAACAGCACTTCTTTCTCGACATCACCTGCTTTTTGTGAGAAAGCCAAGTCCTTCACAACCTAACTTGGCTACCTGAGAGAGCTTTCACTGCCCTGCCACTGGCCTTTACCTGGTGCTCCTAGCAGATTCATATGCTTTTGTCCTAAGAGTCCTTTTCCTCTTCTCGTTGCTTCTCAAGTGGTGCTTACGTAGGGTGAATGCTTTCTTTTTTTGAGTAAATAGAAATTTTGCATCAGGGAACAGAAGCTGAAAGCCATGGCCTAAAGAATGTGATGGAAATAATTCTCATAGGTTAAATTTAAGTTGCTGCACTAATGCAGGCTCTTGTTAGAAATGGGAAAGGAAAGTTATGAGAAAGAATTAAAAGCAGACTTTTTGCTCTGTATTTTTAAAGGTGATTCTAGGGTCTTAGTGTACCAGCTTCTTTTTTATGAGTTTGACACTGAGGGACAAATCTACTGTAGACTGGAAAACTGTGTTATCCTGCAGAGTAGCTACTGTCAGCTAGAGCAAAAGAAATGAAAATTAACCACTCTATATCTGACTACTGATTACCTGATCAAGTTTAAGAGAAAGACAGTTGATTTGGTTTTTTATCTTTTTGCATCATCTGACACAAACTTGATCAAGGAATGAGATTCTTTTTTTCACGTACAAATGTAAATAATCCTGTTTTTACCTCCCAAGAATATGTCATTTTTTTCAGAAAGCCATTGATGTGGAGTTTGTGTAGGGATATATTTAGAAGAGTAATGCAGTGGGAAGCCTGGACATTACAGTGACCACAGAGGAAAGGCTGAGGGGCAGAAGGGAGAGAGAATTGATGGCTTGAGGTGGGGGGGTATGTGTTTTTTAGCAGGAAGCTGAAGATCCTTCAAACACAACTTTGATGGAGGGTTGTGAGGGAGCCAAAGACCATGGCATTATGGAATTTACAGAAGCTGAATTTGGAACATCCTTGGAAGATGAAACAAGGCCTGGGGGCTACTACTGCAGCCAGTGTGACCGGGTTTTGATGTCTGTGCAGGGTCTGCGATCTCACGAGAGGAGTCACTTGGCTCTGGCCATGTTTGCCCGGGAAGACAAGTACAGCTGCCAGTATTGCTCCTTTGTCTCTGCTTTCAGGCACAAGTAAGTTGTAGCTTTTATTTTTTTTTGTTTTCTAAAGAATCACAAAACCTGCACTGCTGTTTTGTAGGTTGACACTCAACTCGACTTGATGTTGAGCTGTACTTTTCTCAGCATTTATTTATTTTCTGTGCTGCAAAGTCTTTGGCCATTGTGTTTGGCTGTTTATAAAAGATTGCATCTTTATATCTTTGAATTTATTTTTTTGCATGTAGGGATAAAGCGTGCAAGCCAAAGAGTAAGACTTATTTCAGTAGGCAAAGAGTGAAGCCCACCATTTACACACCCTTGTCAAATGCATGAGACTTAAGCCAAGAAAAGTATTTTTCTAGTTAATCTTTCAAATATAAGGAATTTCTACTGCATGTAACTATTTTGTTTTCAATTATTACAACTCTTAGAGAATTGAGTTTTCATTTCTAATCTTAAGTGTCATAAACTTACCTTAAAATCAGATACGTTTTTTTCTTAATTATGGCATGCAATTTCAGTCTACGAATGTTTCAGGTTCACAACAGTGTGGTGTATTAGTGAAACCCTCATCCTCCTTCCTTGTCTGATACATAGCCATCATTAATAGTCAACATTTCTTATGATTTATTTCCCTAAGACTTGACTTTGCTTTAAGTTTGGAAGTTTTGAAAATTACTTAATCATGTATATGCCCCCCAAAATGGAGTTTGTGATATAGTTTCCACTATTATCTTGGATTGATTCACAGGTCTATGTTTTCTCTAATTTCTGGGGAGAGACCTGCTTATTCACTGTTTTAGTAGAAGAAAACAGATCCAAGTGTTTATTTGATATAGGCATTCATCACATTTCTTAAATTTGGTGATGATGTAACTGTTTTGCTGTCAAATGCACGTGGGAGAGAAGCATGATAAAAAGCATTTTTTTATTCCTTACGTTAAAAAGCAAGATTTCTGTTAGTGTCACAGCGTTGCAAATTGATTCCACAGTCTGGTCTGACTTGTTGTCTCTGGGATTGAGCAGCCAGCAATAAGAAAGCAACTGGAAAAAGGATGGGAACTATTTGAGTGTATCCCAGGCTGACATTGAGGGAAGCCCCTGCATCACATGGTTTGCAGAACTTGCTGTTTGCCTAGTAGACTGGTTTGCTTCAAAAATTAGACTTTTGTTGAGTTTGGCACCTAGTCATTCTGTTTCCTACTGAGGAGAATCATGTCCTAGAAGCTGCAGGATGGGTAAATCAGAAAGAAGTGGATGGTAGGGAAGAACTCTGCAAGCATCACCTAACTGGATAATAATAGGTGTGTTCTCTGTTGTTGAAGTTTTCTGCTGCTTCTTTTATTTTTGTTTCTGATGCAATTACTCTCTTGGGAGATTTAGTCTGTGAAAGAAACCAAACCAGATGTTTAAACAGCCCACTGTTCTCCCAGATCTGACCAAAACTTTAAAACCTGCTTGCGGAAGTGTTGCTGGCAAAGTATGTGGTTGTGGATATGGTTTTAATTATTGCCATGTAGAATACCTTAAGGTATATATTTATAATAGCTGGATATGTATTATGTACATCTTTGGCAGTCTGCTTTAATCTTTAATTAAGTAATCTCAATCCCTGGAGGCTATTTAAAACAAGTTTTGTTCTATGAAGTATTCACTGCAAGTGTTTAAAGTCTTAACTCATTTAGAAGACTTTTTCCCCATTTCTCTGGAAGAGCTGTACATTTTCTTATCACAAACTCCATTCTGTTAAGTTGTATGTGTATGAAGTAACCCTGAGAGGAGACATAAATTCTCTTTTTTTTTTTTTTTTTTTTTCCCTGTTATCAGATCTTCGAATACACAGACTTCAGTGTTAGTTTTCGTAAACAGGGGGTTTCTGGCCCAAGATCTTGTCAGTGTGGGACCAAAGATCATGTGAAGCCTTGTGTAGTGTGGCAGGGCTGGAACAGCTGCTACTTAAGCTACAAGTTGATAGTAAGAAAGCAGGACAGTTTAGGACAAACGAAAGGAACTACGCCTGAAATACATCTAGAGTTAAGGTGGGGGATGGAAGTGAGTTTTGGAAATTACAGCTCCTGCAGAGTCTCTGCCCTGTTGCTATTCCTTCACCATGCATGAGATGACTGAAACTAAGACCAGATCACAAGGCATGAATGTGTCTAAAGAAGAGTCTGTACTGGAGATATTTACAGCTTGGGCTGAAACTACCTGCCTGCCACCTGGAGACTGTGAATTCCAGTGCTGTCAGCCACAGTGTAGGAACTGCAGAGCTCTGCAGGATTCACTCAGTTAGAATGAATTTGATCTTCTGTTAGGAAACGTGGAAAACATCCTTTTTTCTCTTCCAAACTTTGCTGAGCTGTTATGACAAACTGTGGAGGGAGCAGGTTTTGATCACTTCACAGTAGGCAGGGCTGTTGGTAGCTTCCATTCTCCCTGAAGAAGGTAGAGGCTGGTCTTTGCCACCCGTTCTCCTGTTGAGCTTCATGCAGAATCTCCTACACTGCTGCTTCTGAAACTCTGCTTCCTTTTAATCCTGGAACTCATCAACTGTAGCCTGCTGGCACCCTCCCCAGAGCAGGATCTCTAATCTGCTTTTGCTGCTGTAACCAAAAGAAGGCTTCCTCAGTAAAGCTGGTCAACAAAAAATACTGTGGGGTTTTTTTGTTTTTTGGGGTTTTTTTTGGCACTCAATCAGCAGGAAAA
>VYZS01076723.1:6666-24613 GCA_013400695.1 Neodrepanis coruscans | reverse complement strand
GGAGGGTGTTGCAATTTAGTGCAATTAATTAAATAGATATACCCAGAGAATTTCATGTGGAAAGTATAAATGAGGCAGTCCTGTTAATCCAGACTGATATGAAATTGCCCTTTAAATAGTATTAGAATTCTTTAAATCATTTTTCTTACTCACAGCTGTATTTCCATTCTTTAGTTAAACAGGCTGGGAAAGTATTAAAATAGAAGGTACTTTTTTTTCTAATTATAATGACGTCTTTTTATCATTTGGATCAAGATAGTTTCTACAGGGTTTTATAAATGATTTTGCTCCAATTCCAAATAAATGCCCAGATTTTGATATTACAATGGAGTGACTCATCATGCTAAGTGAAAACCACTTTTTACATCTCTAACCTGGGACAAAGACACCTGCACTAGAGGATACAGCTCAAAAAGGGACAGACTCATTGCACAAAATGTTTTATTCACTGTCAGAGCCCACCTAACAAACTGCACAGGCAAAGGCAATAACAGGACAAGTCCTTTGAGGAACTTTGCTTTGTTGTCTTGATTGCCACTTGTTTGTACATTACACGTTGGTACTGTGAGTTTGCACCCCTACAGCATCTTCAAGCTACAACACCCACTGAGCACCCAGGCTATGTCTGTCACCAGCACAGCCCATCCCACAGCAGCAGTGGGGTTTGACTCAGTTCTCCAACACACAGAACCAAATACCAGGGAAAGAAATAGTTTTGGAGATGAAGGCAGCTGCTCCCACCTCATTCCTGATTCTCCTGAGCTACCCTGAAGCTCTGGGCAGGCAAACTCAAGGCAGATAAAATCCGAGAACAGCTGATAGGGAGGTGTGGCTCAGCCTTCCATCCTGAGCTTTTCCCATGTTCTGCCCCCTCCCATCTGCTTCCTTGTACGTCCTTTCCACTCGGCTCTGGGCAGCCCAGATTTGGGGGGATTGGGAGAGGGGAGTTACAGAAAAGCAACGATAAGCACCTCAACCAACAGAAACGTGAAGCTTAGAAAACTTTTTTCTGCCTAAATACATCCCATTTACAGCAGAACAGCCAATTCAACTGCCAGATCAACTGAGCAGACTGAGGAATCCAGAATCATCCGAATCGCTGCAGAGTCAAACATTAAAAATGATTCAAGACAGAGATAACATCATTCCAGTCCTGGCAAAACCTCTTCAGCTGCTCGTCATTCAGATATATTTTTGAATTCCTGAGCAGTGGAGGAGGCAGCAGTAAAGCTTGTTGTTTATGCTTGGCACAAATGGAGACAAGCTATTTCTTTCTCTTTCCAAGAACTCATTCAATTGAATCCAATTTTGAAAGCTTTGGAGAATAATTTCAAATATAAGGAATTTTAGGTTCCTTCTGAGCCTTCACAGTGCCTTGACACTGGCATTATTCATCCACATCCTGTCAATGGCTTGGAGGCTACAAATTCATGCAGAACTAATAGCAAAACAGCTTCTTTGATTACATTGTGAAGGTGCAGCTTGTGTAAGCAAATATCCATCAAACATTCCCACTTCTGTGAAGCTCCTGCAGATACTTACTTCAAGTGGAAGTATTTTTAGTATAATTTCCATTAAATGAATTATAGGAAGCCAATATAATTTTATAACTGGTGAAAAATATTGCTACTTTACCTCATTAAAATGATTTTAGAACTGCTGCAATAGCATTTTGCCTATATATTGTCTGTCAATATATCTGAGATTCATAAAAATAGGCCAGTTTTACAGAACACTTGAAATACAGTTTATGTGCAGCCAGAGACACTTTATATTCTGCAATATGTGCTTTCCATTCTTCCATGTGCACTCCTCATACCATATACAAAACCTATCGGGAATAGAGAACTTTTCCCTCTGCATTTAATGCCATGTCCTTTACCAGTGACACTGTGTCAGCTATTCAGACATCTTTGAGCATGTCTTTCAGCCCTGGCAATGGTGTCTGTGGAGGTATAGCAAAATTTTTGGAAGATCAGCACAGAGTTATACCTAGAGACGTTGTCTCCACCAGCCCTTTATCAGGCACAGATCATTTTCCCCATCATAAACACCAGTTCATGTTTTCAGGGCAGGCAGAGCAGAAATTCCATACACAGCCTGTCCCTGCCTTCCCACTCACCACCTGCTCACTTGATAGGGGACAGAGCAGCCACAAGGAATTCACCATCTCTGATGAGCTGTCCATTATCACAAAGCTAATCAGGGCAGGGATGCTGCAGGGACTTCCCTCTCCTACCTTGTTTCCCTGCAGAAATACCAAATGCAAGTTACTCTCGCACTCAACATGATTAATTAGCAAACCAGTGAGTCTGAAAATCTATAGATGATGACAGATGGTGGGGGCTCTCAGGAGCAAGCAAATAAGACTTTGCTTCCTGTTTACTTATTACTGGAAACAACATGACCAGCCCAATGCTCACACCTCCCCAGCAGACATCATCTTGCAGTTAAAAAGGACTGTCTGTGGCAGAGCTGCAGCAATGGGCCCTCATGCAGGCTGGCACTGATGGTCTGCAGGGCACAGCACTGGTCCCACCTGCACAGATGTCGGGTGCCTTCTGCAAATAACAGCTCATCAGTGAGTGGGGAGAGCAGCAGAAGGCAGCCTGGGAGGGTGAGGAGCTCAAGCAAGAGCCAATCCCTCTGAATAATGAGGAAAAAAGAAGTGGCCATGAACCCCCCCCATAATCGAATGTCTACTGCTCTCTGTCATCCAAGATGACCCATAAGTCTGTTTATAAATCATGCAGAACTTATTTTCTTCAGTATTTTTAGACTGGTCATGAACTGTTGGCTCAATTTGACAGTTTAATTCACAGGAGAAAAGGTAGTGGAAGAAACTATCCCAGAACACTAACGAGTGCTGGAAGTCACAGGATTTTGATGAGTGGCCCATCATCAGTCTTGCCATGGTGGCAAAGGGCAATCTTAACAAAGAAACAAACTGATGCAAGCACAGCGAGAAAAATAAATCTCTCAGCGTTATTTTGCAGAAAAAAATGCTTAAAACAACCAACTTAAATATCCAAGATAAGCAGTGACAGCTGAGTTTGCAATTGCACTCGGTTTCATAGGGGAGAAATCTTCATCTTGCTTGAGCAGTCAGTGGGAGAGAAATGACTGACTACTGTCATTGTTGCTGCAAATGACCAGCAAAGACTATAAAGATACGAAGATGAGGAACATCAGAAGGCAAAGGAAGGCCAAAGCCATGTCCATAGAATCAACAGCCAGAAAAACCCCCAAACAAACAACAAGAGTACCCAATATCCTCCCACAAAAGACAAGCACCTGAGAAGAACCATAATGCTTGTTCTTAAATAATTCTGTTCTCTGCTGCTGATTTCCTCTATGGCTCTGCCGTGATTCTGTTATCAAACTTCCCTAGTGACAAAGAAAAGTAAATTCTTTTTTGCCATTATTTTACTTCAGATAATCTGCTCTAATTGAATGCTTTACTGAGCAATCAATTGCACTTCACTCACTTTCCTGGATTTGAATTACAGAACAAAAAGTTTTAAAAAAGCTTGCTTGTTAAGACCACATTGTTTTCATCCCACTGTTAGGATGAAGATCATGATGGGCAAAGGATTCCTTTGCAACATTTAATCCCTCTTCTGAGTAGTAATAAAGGAGACCTTGTGCTTCTGCTCTGCACAGAATTGGAGTTATCCCTTCCTAGCAACCAGTAGTAGTTTTGGAGAAGTCAGCACAATCCCCATAGGAATGACACCTCACATGGAAGCATTAAGGGCTGTCCCATTTCAGACTGGATGTGGTTCTTCTATTTATTGTAGCCACTGCAAAATAAGCTGTTGTAAAACACATCAGGAAGCATAATGCAAACAAGAACGAAGACAGAGCTGAATTCAGAGTATTGCCATATAACTTATATACAATAGGCATCATACAAAAGATGCCATATTTATGACTTAATAAAATTTACTATTTTAAAAATCAGAATTAACTTCCAATGCATCCTAGTATTGAAGTAATGTGTTAATGTGTGAAGGCATTTTTGGTATAAGATCTGACTATAATTTCCCATCTAACTGAATGTAAAGGGGGAAAAAAGGAGTTTGTAGATATGTCACTACAATGGCCAGTTACAAGGGGTTTCATGGCTCTCTTTTAATGGAAACATCAAGTCTGTGGGTAAGCACTGTAATTGTGGGTAAAAAACAGCAGTATTTTATGGTATATAAAGAACCAAAATAAGCTTCTCAGATTCATCCCAGTTCTTTACTGTACTGGAGCAGCAGAAAGGGATGACTTTGCCGTTGATGGAATATGAAATATGATCTGATATGTAGTTATTTGCTTTTCACTGCTGTTGGCAGCCAGCCAACATTTGCCTGAAACATCCATGTAAGGCACAGATTTGGTTGTGTTTGCAGCTATCAGACCAAGTGACTGGATGATCAGAAGTTAAAAATATATTCATATAATAAGGTTGCAGGTTTTTTGTCTTGGTTGCAGTAGAAGCTACTGAAAGACAGGCTCAGAAAAGTATATATTCTACAAAATGTACCAGCTTGAGGTTCAGCTTGGGATGCCCATCATTGTAATGATAAAGCCAGGTATTCATCTTCATCTGAAAGATTCAGGGTGCTGTTTATTATTTAACTGCCAGCTCTGGAATGTACTGCAACACAATAATCTTTGTGGTTACCAGCAGACTTGAAACTGCTGCCTTTCATTATGTATTTTCCATTACAAGGAAAGCTTATTAGGTTTCTTTCATTAAGTCCGTTTGCTTCAGGATCTTTGAAAGCACAAGTGAATGTGAAAGTCCAAGAAGGATGGTATTTGATTTCCAAACAGCAAATTTGAACAGTCAAATGGTGTGAAAATAATTTTTCTTGTGAAAACTATTTTTCTTTATGCCTCTATCTCTTGCCTATTATTGGAAGTTCTTTCAGACATGGACTGTTCCTTATCGTGGGGTCTGCTGTAAAATAGCAGAGGTGGAGAAGGCATGACATTTGCTATAGCAGGCTCTCCAACAGACTGTTCACTTTACTTGGTCTCCAAGGCAGCTCAATGTCTCTAATAAATAGTAATTAAAGGTATGGGTAAGAAGAAACAAAACCAGGAGACATTTTGCTCGAGAGAAAGGAAAGGACAAAACCCTCCTTTTTAAAGCAGGTATATTAAAATTATACCTGCTCTGGCTTTGTACTGAGCTTGCAGACTTATTTAAAAGGAACAAGCCATTTTAATTAGCTCTCCCTGGACTCATGAACATGTGGGTCCCAGGTGGGGGGGGAGCAGAGAGAAATAAATATATATATCCTTAAATGAAGAGCAGGCTGGCCTTATTGCAAGCTCTCTCAGCTCTGCCATAATCACTTTGAACAATACAAGTCCACAGTGACCTCTGTTGTTCCTTTCATAATGGAGATTAGAAGATGAAGGACTCGTTCCGCAGCTGGTGAACACGCTGTGAGCAGGGAAATCAATGACTCTTACAGACAGGTCTCTGTGCAAAAAGGGTTATCAGACATGAAATAATTAATTTTAATTCAGCTGTTTAAAAATAGACACTACAAAGACAGAAATGCCCTTCTCTTACAAAAACAAGACAAATGAGGGTTTTTTTAAAAGACAGAAAATCAGATGCCTCTCAGAGTAGACCTTCAATTACATATTTTTTCCTCTTCTTTTCTGTTTATGTACTTCTTTAATGCACTAAGCCTACTTGTAGGAAAATATCAAGCCATGCCCTACCTAGTCTGATATTCTACAGTTTCTCATGAGTAACTATCACCATCACAGCACATAAAACCATGAGCAGTGGGTTTTCTGGGACAGGACTATCCAAAGGCAGCTTCACAGGGCGATGGAGGATGAGAACAGAACTGCCCCTGGGTTACTTCTGATATGTTAAGCAGCTCCATATTTCATCAGTACCTGCAACTTTTCCTGCTATTTCACCTTAAAACTTTTAGGAAAACATGCAGCATTTTCCTACACTACACATACAGATCCCTTAGGCAACGCACACCCATCTAACCATCTAGAGGAACCCATCTGGTTCCTCTAGGAGGCAATATGAGTACATAAGTTAAAATCTGTCTTATCTACACATCAGCCCTACAAGTCATACAAAGAAAGCAGCAGGCAGAGCTTGGATACTCACTTGCACAGGTTAGAGACTTGTTTCAATGTCAAACTTTCTTCAGTATTTGGGTTGGAGCACTGCTTTTCCCACAGCCCAACATGTGTGTTGTTGAGGTTTAAAAGTCAACATTATCTGAACTTGGAATTGAACCAATGTCATTTGAATGCTCTAGCCACACTCCCTGCAAGGGGAACCTTTGAAGGCTTGTTTGCCTTCTCTGCTATCCCAAGCTGCTCAGGAGTGATAAGGAACTCCACATGAAAAGAAGCTCAAGACATTATTTAGTTTTCTCTCATGTGTAACAATAGCAAACTGTATATTGATCCCTTTTTTGCAAAACAGCCTCCATTTGTGGCTCAGGAACAGCAGCCAGGTTAATTGCACAGTGCAGTTTGCTGTTTGACCTTCTGCTTTATCTTTCCTGGCCATTTCTACAATTCCTCCAGAGAGCACCAAATGTTTGAGTAGGGGATGCCACACAACTGGATAGAGAGGAACAAACAGCGGTGAACTTCTGTAAACACTGAGCATAACTGAGCAATACAAGAGTTTACCAGCAGTCCTCAGGCTGGATCTTAAGTGTCCCACATGGAGAGAGCACAATTTATTTATTTGTTTAAACACAGAAATATATACAAAAATCATCAACTAAGCAAAGTGCCATAAATAAGCCACTGCACAAGGGAAAGTCAAGCTGAACACAACCAGACATAAGGACTGTGAGTTTCCCAGTGTTCACACCTGTAGTGGAAAAGCAGTTCCTAATACAAGGCCTGAAATTCTACCAGGACGTCTTAGATCAAGCACCAGAGATGAAGGTATCACCAGATCCAGTAGATTCTTGTTTAAAAGCATTCGATTCTGAATCTCACAACTTCAATCCGAGTGTATTTACCAATGCAGCTCTTCCCATTTGGAAGTTATCCAAAGGTTTTGATTTTCTTACATATGCTCTCACTATTGAGGGGTCTTCAACCCATTGCTTTTTTCCTGCAGCTGTTGCAGCTCTAGATGTGATGCTTGTTGCCTAACCCCCGCCTCTGGGACACAAACTCTTCTGTGAATATAAGGAGAGAGCTGATGGAGAGTTGTAACTGATTATGTGAGATTGTCTGGCATCAACCAGTGCTCAAATCCAGTTATGTAAGATTCTGAAGTACTTAGAATAAGTAAAAATAACCCCTCCTCCAGCTGGTTCTTCTCTGAACCATTATCATCTGGCATAACAATAACAATGGTGGGGCAGAGGCTGTTGTCACACACAGCCTGGGTGAAGGGGGAGAGCAGGGGCTGGAAAACCACCTCCCTGAGCATTGCTGCACACCAGAGCGAATGGACTCACTCAGAAAACTCAATATATATCAATTCATTGCTGGGGTTGCCAGGTTCATTGGCAAAGGCAACAAATGCTCAGCAACATCTTGAACTGCTCCTTCTATGGGACACAAGACTCAAAATCCCCACCTGTCTGCCAACGTGGCAACTCCTGTAGTAATTAATGCTACTACACACAAGACTTGAAGGAATGTCAGTCAAGATACATCTCCAAGAAAGGTAAAACAACAGAAATCCAGGAGAGGTATCCTTGTTTGTCAGTTCCCACCAACACTGCTGCCATGCCCTCCATGTGCTCGAGTCCCATCCCACTTCTGTGCAAGTCAGAAGGACCTCTCCACCTAGACATACATGTTGAGGTTCAACACTCAGGCTCAGGTAACAATTCTAACAATGATTTATGCAATTCTCAGTGAAGGCTTTTACCTGTCCCTTTCTACATTTTCACCTTTAAGACCCCAACTTGGAGGTTTTCTTTTCCTCTGCACTTGGCACAGCAGCAAATACAACCGGCCAATCTAGCTCAAGAGAAACTCTAGGAACCACCACCACACAAATGGCAACAGTGGCAGATGGATAACACTATTGATTTTACAGCAAATGAAGGATTACACAGTGGCTCAGGCTCATCCCTCAGCGATTCACAACAGTTTTTCTGCCTTAATTCCCATAATAGCTCTATAGCATAACTACACTTCTGAGCCATCAAGAGCAGTATTTGCCTGAATATTTTTCAGAATATGTGTCTGGGGCAAAAGCTGCAGCTGTAATGTGAACAATTTAAATATCCCCCTCATGCAGGGATCTAGGACAAAAGCTTTACACACCAGATATCTCCTGCTATTTTAAATATCTGAGCTGAAGCAGATCTATTCCACTGCAATGAATTGCACCCGTTGTGATCACTGGGAAGTGAGAAACTGTTTGATTATTTAAATGATGAGAACTGAACAGGTATACTCAAAGTTAGGTAAAAATGCGTGTTCCTTTTGATAATAATTTTATTTATTAATCAAAGTAATCGTGCTCTAATGTCATCTAAATTAGCCTCAATTAATTTGCGAATTAAGCAGGTGTATTCCTAGTAATTTCTTTCTTCTATTACACTCTTCAAGAATCTTCAAATGATAAAAGGAATTTTAGTACAAAGAAATGGAGAGCTCTCTTTATAATAGACATTCAAGATAAGAATAGAATAGATACAGAAGTCACGAGGGTAAATCTCATCAAATTGCTTTGAAATCATGTATTAGAAGTCAATTATTATATCAAAGTCACCACAAATCATCAAATATCCTCATTAGACATCACTTTGGTTTTGTTTTTAATTTTCAAAGGTGATAAAGGTTAATGCAATTGCAATTTTTTCACCCAAACCCCAAGCCACTCCCAGCAGCAAATTAGACTATCTGGACACTGAAAAGGATATATGATTGGGAAAATATTTCTAAAAATACTTGTGTGTACATGAGCCTCAATGGCACAAGATGTCTTTGAAGACAAATTAAGTATCTTCCAATTCTTATTAGAACTTTATTTGCACCTAAAGAAGATCAGACTCATAGGGATTAAGGGTTTTGTGTTGACATTTTGCATCAGGAAGGATTTCAGCCACCAAAAAAAGGAACAAAACAATGAGCAACCAAAACTATAAATGAAGCTCCCCAAGCTGCTGCACTTTGCAAACCAGGCCCTAAGTCTACAGTACAGCCTGTGGTGACACCAGGATATGACCAGAGGTGACACTGCCCAAAATGACTTTTGGGGTGTGATGATGGGATCCCTACAGAACTGCTACAAAATAAAGATCACAAGAAGTCTGCAGGTTTTCTAGATAGGGTATGAATGAGAAAAAATACAAAAAGCTTCCAGAAATTAATTGTACAAAACTGTATTTCTGCACCTTCCAAGAATTTCTAGAGGGAGTCTTTGGAGCTGCAGCTCATGTGAACAGTGAAGCTGTTTTATCTAAAACAACTTTCTACAGTATATTACATATTCTTTATTATTACTTTGATGTTTCTAAAAATATGACTGTGAAGCTGTATAATCTGATATGAAATTACATCTTATTTTGCCACAGAAGGAGAAAAAACCCACTGATTCCACTGACATGTTTGAGAACACATGATCTGTTTTGATAGCACATTGTATTTACAAAGCCTGTCCCCAGGCAGGCTGTGCTAAAAGACATTTGGAATCAAAAGGCATTCGGTCAGGAGAACTGGGAATAATTCTGGTACCCTTCTTTCTATGAGTACAGAAATGACAGAGGATCCAGAACATGCATCCAAATATATAACCTCAGAATTTAATTAGAGAGAATTATTCTTGCCTACCTAGGATAATTGCAACATTATGTTTTGATGGCTGTTAGCATCACATATGCTTACAGATTAATAGTGTTTCTTCCATGTCTGCTTTTGATTTAATCAGGCCATCACTCATTACAATCATGCATGGCTGGTTCTACAAGATGAGAATGTATAAAAAACAACTTGCCTTGTAACAAACAGACCTTGAGCTCCATGGCTCTGGCACCCTGCTTCTTCTCAGCTGCAAGAGTGAACTCACCAATGTTGCTGACAAAATCCACACCTAAAATATGCATCACTAGAAGCTCCAGCCAGGAGTGCTGAATTCATGCCCTTTCTGGCTTTAACTGCAGTGGATCTCAGAATTCCCTGATCCAGCCTTTACCTCGGGGCTGTGAGCTCACTGAAGGTAGTGCAGGTCTATGCAAAGTTCTTTGGAACATGGCTCCTGAAAGAATTATTTAACATACACTTGGATGGCCCAGGAATGAGATCACACATGACTTGGGATTTGTCAGCACGCAGCCAAGCCATGGGTGTTTGTGGTCAGCTCTGTGCTCTGGCACCTGACTTCTTCTCTGCTTTTGCAACAGCATCAAAACACATAGGAACGTTTGTGGATTGTTGTGGTCTTTCTATATTAAAAAAAAAAAATAGGTAAAAGTATGTGGCTACTTTTAAGTACCAGAGTGGTCATAGCGGGACTAGATTTTTATATAAATAAGACATAAGTTTAGCTATGACATGTCAAAATAGAGGCTGTATCTCCATTTGATTTCAAAACTGAAGTCCTGACTACAGCAGATCAATTCATAGCAGTATTTTTAAAAATAATAACAAAAGATATATCACTAAGGAAAGATTCCTGACCAATAACCCAAACTTGATAATATCATCAAGAAATTGCCATAATAACTAATCTCAGCTTGGATACAGATCCAGCAGACCCCCACAAACTCCACCAAAAGCTCAGGAGACTGCATAGTGGTGACTTTTTTTCATGCAACAGACATGGCACCAACAATTTTCATGCATTTCCAAACCAAATTAAAGGTATTTTTTAGGCAGTAGTTTAGTTTCACAGATGCTGGCTAACCAAACTTGTCTAAGACTCCATGACCTGCATTGTTTGTAGCTGGTGTTTACTTGCAGAAATTTTTTCTCTGTTTTCCAACTCCTTCCTTCATTCTACAGGAGTGTAATCCCTCTGAAATTAAGCATCAATGCCTAGGACTCACATCTTTTGATGCAACCCAGAAGCCACGATCATACTCTTAGAAACAAGCAGTCCGTAAAGCAAAATACACTCAGTGCCTGAATGCTAATGTAGCAATTAATCATTTTGATATCCTTGCTCTCTCCCCTTCTCATTTTCCCTTGATTTTTTTGATGTCAGAATCAACTCAGTATAACACCACACTTTAAAAAAAAATCATCTTTCAAGCAGCAACATTAAACACTTCACAGTGGAAAGCAAACAAATCAATATATATTGTAACATTCAGGGTATAACTAGCACTGTAGTTAAAGTTGCAAAGACATGTGCTAAACTCCTTTTTTCACTCCCTCTGAAGAAAACAAAAGTAGCACAAAAACACAACAGCAGCTTTCTTCCCAAAACCTGCTGCCATGGGAAAACCAGTGTTACTTCTTCTTGAGACCCAGAACAACCACCACTGTAACTGCACAAACACACACAGGTATTTGAAGGGAAACAGCTCCTGTTTATTTCTCCAAAAGCACCACACGGCCACAAAGCCCATGCCAGGGTGAGCTGTACAAAGCAAAGCATTTCCATTCGCACAGTATGGCAGAAAAAGTGCCACTGAGGAGACCAAAAGTGGCTACAAAGCAATAGGAGAACAAGAACAATTTCCACCAATAACATGCATTTTGTCGGTTCTATACAATTTTTTTTGTTGTTTAAACCTTCTCTTATCTTTAGAAGGGTAACAGGAGACCAGCACAGGCAGAGCAGGAGCCTCCTGCAGCAGCAGGCAATGAGGGAAGACTCTAGGGTTTGGGGAGCACTGCTACAATGTGGGACACCTGTGGACATGGGCTGCACTCACAGTGTGTGGTGTTCAGTGCAGCCTCATGAGCTGTACAGCTTGTCTGTGGGGTACAGAGGGTACACTGCTCATGGGAAGGGCATGGTCATGTGTGGGGTGCATGGTCATACATGGGGTGCACTGCTCAAACATGGGATGTACTGCTTACACATGGGGTACATGGCTCACACATGGGGTGCACTGCTCTCCGGGGGTACCAGGGGTGCCCTGCTGACACATGGGGTGCACAGCTCACTTCCAGGCACCCCCAGCTACCCCGTTGCCCTGCTGGCACAAGGGTCACATCCCTGGCAAATGTGCCACCCCAGGGGATGGTGACAGCTCTCCCTGTTGCTCAGCGACAGCATCCTGCCCTCTGGGTACATTTATGTTTTAATGCATTCAGCATGCAGATACACATGTGGCAATTAACATTCATTGATAAGAACAACAAAATGATTAATCCAGGTTCATTTTGGTTTGCACTGTACATACTCTTTAGCCAAATCTGTGATTAAAGGCCAAGTTCTGAGGCCTTGAAGAATAAACTTCAGCTTTGATGTTGCTGATAAAGGCAGGAATTTTCACAGATTTTGTGGAGGAGTAAAGAGAAATTTGGTGTTTTGCTTTTCGTCAGTGATTATGAAATCCAGGAGCATTTTAAATTCAATGAAGATTTGTCTCTTCCATCACAGCACTGCATATGGAACACAGGATTTTATTAGCAGAGGAGGGAAGAGGGAGAACATAGGGCAGGATTAAAACTAAAATGCAGAAATCATAGTGACAGGAAAATGGTGCTTTGCTATTTTATGTTGAAGGAGCTTATGCATTGTAGTATTGATACCAGAGTATCCTGAGAATGCCATGCATAGTCAGGTACTCTGTATGGAAACAATGAATAAAATCATCTTGCATTACTCAGTGTTTGCTTGTAATGATATTTATCACTCTTTTATTATCATGGCTCTCTGATTTTTCAACAGTTCATACTGATTTATGGACAAGAATCAGGCCACAAATAGAAAGGCTCGAGTGGATCCTGCTGGGATCTGGAGGCAGCCCAACTGCAGTAGGGATTCATATTCACCCATATTCAATCACATGCTATAATTTTCCTTCCCTAGAGTCTGTCCCTATAAAATTTGCTACCTCAACTCTTAGCCTGACATTTTCTGCCATGGTTCTGCTTTTGGTTATTTCCCTGTCTTACTCTTGGGTCATTCTGTTGTACTTTGCCAGCCCTTTGCATCCAAAATGCTACAGACCCACATACCAGTGGGTTACTATTTATGTGATTCCCACTCCTGAGTACCACAGTTGCAGAGGAGCCCTTGGTATTCAGGTCAAAACTTGGGACTGGGAAAATGGTGGTACTGCCTTTGAACAACTCAAGGTAAAAGATGAAAATAATTCCTTAACTGAAGTGCTACTAAGCTAAAGCATTAGAGGATAAAGACCAGGGTTCCCATCAAGTTTTCCTTCCAATATCTCGGGTCCACCATGTTTTTTGCTTTGAATCTTCTGCTTGTACCTAGAGAATCAGCATTAGTAACTGATACTGTGAACTAGAATGAAATTCCCCTCCCAGTGCACAGGGCAAAACCAGATCTGTGATCACTTCTATCCCTCCTATCTCCTCACTGCACACAGATATTACCATACTAAGATCTTCCTTGCAATGGTACAAAGCTACTTCACATGACTTTTCACTCTTTCAGTCAGAGTGTGTCGATTGCCAAAATTTATTCTCAAAAAGTATTTTAATAGAAAAATCATAAAGTTCACAACA
Source organism: Neodrepanis coruscans (assembly GCA_013400695.1). NCBI lineage: Eukaryota > Metazoa > Chordata > Aves > Passeriformes > Philepittidae > Neodrepanis > Neodrepanis coruscans. The sequence continues at coordinate 10,993 of VYZS01076723.1, read as the reverse complement.
GATATTATTTGCCTTGAATTAACGTGTGTGACATTTGCTCTGTCAACCATTAGTTGATGAGCAGCAAATAACAGTCAAGGACTTCATACTTCAGTTCTGAGCCTTGCTAAGAATAGTTCTCCTGATAATTAAACACTAATGTTCTTTCATGAGTAGATTATAATGAAATAAATTGCTTTCAGGGAACAATAAACTACAGGCAGCATCTGAAAGCATTTTAACAGCACAGAGCATTTGGCTGCTGTGAGATTCACTTGAAGAGAAGAAAGGTAATAACATCTCAGAAACAATTTAGAAAACAATCTTCTGAACTTTCAGTGTTTGTAACAACAAACTGGGATACTCCAATGTGTGATTTTACTAATTCTCAATGACTCAGTGCCACCTGGAATGGAAGCACATAGATGATGCTTATCTATGAAGCAGAGTATCACTGCAAGGACAACATTGGGCACAGTGACTCTGGGGGCAGGGGGAGGGGAGGGCAAATCTGGGATATGTGCTGTGCCCTGAGGATATCCCAAAACATTTCTCCTCAGTTTTTCTTGCTTAACTCTTAATTTTGCATTTCTCTGCTGTGTTTTGGATGTGAAGACTGCCTATAACTCAGCTGGGTTAACATTACCTGTTATTGTGCAGGTAGCTCAGGTGATGTTCTAGTGGAGGACTTGGCAGTGTTGGGTCACAATTGGACTCAGTGATCCTAAAGGTCTTTTCCAACTTATATAATTCTATGATAAGGCTGTGAGAACCACTACACTGTTCCTCCAGCCCTCCAAACCAACCATGCTCTTAGTGCAAAGAGCTTCTTCCCTGCACAGAAACACTTCACTCTTTAGCCTCTATGATTAAAATGAATTCACGTGGTCTTTTCTACTTAGAACTGTAAGGAGCTGTTCACAGGACTCAGGTATTTTTACACAACTGGGCTGTGAAGGCTCAGAGGTCTGAGCTCCCTCTGAAGGAGGATTTGATAATCCCTGTGCTGTCAGGGAGTTTGTCTGGCCAGGAAGGCTCCCTACAGCTGTCAAGCACTTTACAGTATCTTTTAGGACTTAGAGCTAGGACAGCTCACAATAAATTCAATACAAATTTCAGACAAAAGCCAGGCTTCTCACACAGCAACACTTATTTGTCTTCTAAAGCAGAATAAGTGAAATTGTCATTGTAGCTTCCTAATACTTACAGTGTGCTGTAGAAATATTTGCAAAGAACTGAGAAAATGAATTGCGAGTGTGTTTTCGATAGAATGAAACTGTGCACATACCTCTCTAATTTAAGATATTACCCTGCCATTAGAAAACACTTTAGATGTAAGCAGTAAGCACAGCAGTCAAAAAACATATTATCTGTCTATTCTCTTACTGCAGGGCAGCAGTAAGGGGTTTGTCTTTCTGTCTTGGCTATTTTAACATTTGAATGCTGGTGGAACACACATATTTCTGTCATAATGCTTTTTTAAAATAGCTGGGTTGAGCTTCCTCTGCTTGAAAATTGTTAGCTGCTACAAAGAGTTGATGCTATGCATGTTTTAAAAGAATAAAGCATATTCATTTTTATAGTGCAATTTCCAAGCAGCTGATAAACATGCTTACCATAAGTATGGCATAGCACTGTGAATGTAAGCTGTTCAGGTTAAAAACTATCTGGCATCCTACTCAGAAAAGCTATTGTGACTGTTGCTAGGAATATAAAAGTATACAGAGATCATGTTGAGTCATGTGGAACAAGAAAGAGAAATCCTTCTTCTATGGCTCTTTGAAAGTGGCAAAATTGCTTGTACATTGGCTTTTATCCAAGACAGATGGATTATCACTGGAACAAATTTCAGTAAACCCTCCTTGCATTTACATAATGTAAGTTTCTAACATTTAGCCAATTAAAAGAATTGGTGCTTGTAGCTTTAAAGAACTTGTAGGTTAATTATGATTTTCTCTGTGAATATGATGGAAGTGATAAAATAAAACTTTTGTAGTTAAGGAACCTGCTCACTGGGTTACACTACATGGAGCAGACTACTTTGTTGAGGAACTTTTTTTGCTTGAGGAAGAATAATTAGGGTTGAACTTCTCTTTGTTTTCAAGACACAAATCCCCTTCCCTAGTATCTGTTCTACAAGTGGAAGTCTTTTAGGATGCAATTGATTTTTCTTTAAAGTTAGAAAGATATGGTTTTGTTTTATATGAAGAAGATAAAGACAATGTATCTTAGCTGTATTCTCAGTTTTATTCCTTTATTTGAACTCTACATGTCCTTACAGTTCAGATAAATATAGGTCCTTTGCAAGAGTCTTCCAAACCTTACAGAACAGAAATTCTGATTTAACCAGCATCACACAGAACACCATATTGGATAAGGTGCTATTTCCAGAAAGGTAATGTCCTGTGGAAAAGCCAGTCAGCACCTTTTAATGTGCTTTCTGAAAACATTTGGTTGCACCATGTATGAAAGGATGGCATTCCCTGAAATTGTAGGCACAGTAGGAGACCTGGTAGCACTGAATGTAATGGTCAAGCAATACACAAAAATACAGCTCCTGTTCTCATACACCACCACCAACAAAGGCAAAGCTCTTTTGGTCAAAGTACTGTAAGTCAGTACAGAATAAGTTGAGAAAATATGAAATAATCTTTTTTTTTCAATAATCTTATTTTTCTTTCTTGTTGTGACTCATTTAATTTTGAAGATGTTTCTTTTCAGGGTAAAAAAATAGACATTAAAACTATGGAGAAGTGAGTGGGCTCTGGCACAGAGCGTTCAAACATAATGAAAAAATACAGCAGGCAACTAAATTGTAGCACAGAAAAGCTTCAGTGGATTCTTCATTTACGTTGTGGAGGTTATGCCTAATGTTTGCAAAATTTAATAAGTATTTTTCATTACTATAGCAGGGCACAGAGGCTTCAATTATCAGCCACTAAAATTCAAAACAACTCTTGCTGTGTTAGGAGCTGCACAAAGATCGAGTCAGTAGTCAGTACTAATAAAATCAAGCAAACAAGGAAATCACATCAGGAGAAAAGAAAGGGAGAAATTAAAAAAAAAAAAGTGAGGTATTTATGATTTCTTAGCTGATTTATCCAAGGACATTCAGAAAATCTTCAACTGGACCAAATATTCGAATGCGGATCTCTATAGCCCTGTTATCTCAGTCCTTAAAGCACCTCCTGTCTCAAAATGTAAAGAAGACTTTTCTGATCTGTTACTTTTTTTGTTCTGCCCAATTTTATTACTTGAGCTACAAAAATATTTTCTAACCATGGAAGTTATCCAAAAACATTTAGAGGACATTGAGTTTTCCTTTGTGAAAACTAAGAATTAACTAACATTAAAGCTCTCTACACCAGATCAAATTTAAGATTGCGTGTTAGTCAAAATACAAAAAACCTAATCCTTTTTCTATGAAATTCAGCTCCCTGTTTACTTACTTTTTTATCCTACGTTTCATTTCCATTTTGTTCTGTTATACAAAAAAATAGGCCTCCTGGTAAGTAATATCAGTTAATAGCAAGTACTTTAAGTATATTTTGTTTAGTTAGAGAAGCAAAAATCATCCCAAATTTCTTGACACATTCTGAAATCCATGTCATGTAGATGGTTCCATAAATCTTTCTAATGCCTAATAAAATATACTACTGAATAACACACTTATTACATATTAAACTGAGAATTCTGTTGCATAAGCACTGGTGTGTGATTTGAAACCAATAAAACCAGCATGGAGTTATGAATTACAATCAGTTTTCTGCATTTCTGATTCATAAAAATACATTTTCATGCTCTCTCCTTAGCCAGCATTTGAACTTTTCATCCAGCCTGTGCCAAACGAACGCAATCAAAACATATTGTCTTTATTTACTGGTACATAAGAAAATTTCTAAATTTTGCCCCAGATATACGTCCAGAAGGTTGTTTTCCTTTCTTCTTGTCATTCTTTGTTTTATTTTGTTCCCTAGGTCAGGACTCACAAAATTTGACTTTCCTCCTCCAAATGTTTTTTAATTTCCTGGGTACTGTTTTGGTATTCCAAATAAATAAATTTGGATTTTACACTTAATTGTGTTTTGTTTGCTATTACCATTCCTCTCCCTCTCCTTCCAGTTTCTTAGAATATGATTACATATGGAGCAGCCTATTTCAAATAAACCCAGCAATCACAGGGTTTGAGAACCCTGTTTTTTTCCATGATTTCAACATTCCTTAAACCTCTAGTAGCACAAACTACCCATATAAAAATTATTTTCTTTTTTTGCCCTAAAGAATGTAATTTGTAAAAGGACCAGACCAGCAGTAACTTCAGCAGTGCATTGTGAAGGCAGGAGGTATC
>VYZS01076718.1:118-43586 GCA_013400695.1 Neodrepanis coruscans | reverse complement strand
CCTCAGCATGAGTAGTTTAAATGTCTACAGTGAGACAATAGTGGAAGCCCCTTAACCTGGAGATCAGTAGTAGATATTAGAATTGACAAATCCACCTGACTCTTGCAGGTAAAAGGTGGTGGTGTGTGTGTAGCATTTATTTTGTGCTTGTAAAAAGGTGAAATACCTGATAAGGAAAATAAAAGCAGAAGAAATACATTGTTCAGAAAAGGGTTACTAAAAGGGAAATTTCGGACATGGTGAAATTAGTTTTCCACAGAAAAGTGTAGAGTGGAGATGGTGAGATTTCTAAGACAATTTTTAGAAATAAAGAAAAATTAAAAGAAGAGCAAATTGGATTTGTGCCCCTTTTTCAGTCTTTTTCCATGTAAATGGAAACAGGTTGTTTCTTATGTAGACTCTTCCGTGAGAAGTCTTTAACTACATCCATTTGTTACCTACCTGGGTTTTCCCCAGTGGAAATCTTCACTATTACTTTAAGCTTCTCTTGTGCTTCTGTAGGTCATGTATTTTAGAGAGAAGGGGACACAGAAATCAGTCTTGTTTGTGTAGAGACTTAACTTTCTTCTGGAAGAGTCAGGCTTGTGGCATTGAAAAATGTTTTCAGCACTTCTTAACTTCTTTAATACCCTGTTAAAAAAGGATCATGCTGTCTTCCTTTTTGCTGAGTTGACTTTCAGAGTTGTAGTAGGCAATGTAATATAAAATGAAATATTACAGGCTTTGTCTCCAAAATGAAGTGAAGGAGAGAAGTTGTTAACTTCACCTAGAAGGCTGTTCAAGCATATGTGATGCTATGAAAAAAGATTCACACCCTCTTGTGCATGAAGGTGACAAAAAGTCACTGCATATTTGAATATTTAAAGGTCATTTATTCATTAGTAGTGAATTTCAAGTAGAAGATCAGATTAACAAACCTGAAACCTTGCCACAGCTGGTCACTGAGCTCAGGAAGCATTTCAGAAGCAACAGCAGTAGCAGCTGAACACACTTTTTTTGGCCCGTTTTCTGTATCATTCAGAACTGAGAATGATCCCAGAGAATTCTTGACATATTAAGCCACCAAATGCATTTGATAGTCAACTTCAGTATTTTCTCCAGTTGGTGTCCTTTCCATTCACATAACACTTGGAACAGCAGAATAATAAACTTGGCAGTGTAGGTAATTTAAGGTCAGGTCAACACTTGGTTGTCCTCTATGAAAGGCATTAAGGTATTCCAGGGAGCCTCTGGATAAGCTGCCTCCTGGGTGAGAAGTCCTGAGGGACTCTCTTGCGTATCAAGTGAGTGCCTTTTGAGCAAGTTTGACCTTCTTTCAAAATAAAACTGGAATTGCTTCTTTTGGCAGCATGGAGGGAACATGTTTACAGCTGTCAAAATGTGCTATTGCTGATGAGGATTCTTTTTCCATCCCTCTGCAAAAGGCATCTCACTAGTTTCCCCACTGATTTTGGCTTTTTTTTCTACATTTCTGATTCTTGACTATTTAGGGTATTCAGAGTCCCTGATTCTTTTCTATTTAAAGGGAAGGAAGGGAGACTGAAGAGCAGGTAACTTGTCCTTACAGAGTTTTTGAATAAAATATTCTCTCATGTTATCTTGAAATAATTTTGTTGCTGACACACCATGATCATTTTCTTCCTTTAGTGATGATAAGGCAGCAGAAGAACAAGCAGAGGAAGATGAGGAGCTGACTGTTGTGGAAGATGAAGATGCTGATGATGACGATGATGATGGTGATGAAATTGAAGAGACAGAGGAAGAGTATGAAGAAGCCACTGAAAGAACTACCAGTATTGCAACCACTACCACCACAACTACAGAGTCTGTGGAAGAGGTTGTCAGAGGTAAATTCATGGGCATTGGACTTGGGGCTGAAAAGTTGATCCTGCTGCTTTCCATATTTGCCCTTTACAACAACTACAAAGAATGTTCCAAACAGCAAAATATCCAAAGTTACAATATTGTTGTAGTTTGACTTCTGTAATTTTCACATTTAATCATTTCCCTTTCCCATTACAAATATAATTTGGAGTTAGTTCTGCCATGACCCTTTGGGCTTTTTGGCTTCCAACCTTTCTGGTACACGGATGGTGTGGGGCTATCTGTCCATGACATGTGTTTGCTGTGAGTGGAAACAGAAGGGTTGGTTTTATTTTAGAGTAATATTAAATAAAATTTGGTTGCCGTATGTAGCAACTACACACTTCCCTGTGTTATTATGCACATGTGTTGCAGAAGGATAGGAAATATCAGTTCCAAGCAGGAGGTAGCACAGAATTGGTTTGGTCTTTCAAATTAACAGCAGTGATGAGTCATTTTGTGTGATTTCTGTTAGATACCTGTTTCTACTGTTTCTTTGTGAATTAGTAATACAGTAAATTAGGTGAATTCAGAAATAACTGTGCAGGAAAGCGAACCTAACTAATGAGTTGTATTGGGCAGGGAAGGAGGAAATGGGAAAGTATTGCCCCCAAAAAAATGGAGTGAGAAAGAACTCTTCATTTCTAAAACTTGTTTTTCATATTTTGTAGTAATTAGCATAGCTGCATTTTAACCCTAGTTCACAGACAACATAGCGGCACAGTGTGTTTAAATGCTGCACTCCTCCTGCAACACATATTTGAATTAATTATGCTTGTGCTTTTATTAAGTGTTCTATAAATTTCAGTAAGATGTCAATTTTTTACAGCACTTCCATCTTTACCAATAAGTGCTGGAGATGGTAGCAGGAAATGAGATTAAAGATTAGATTTGAAAAGAAAGGGGTTGTGACAAGCAGGAGGCAGAGGGAAAATGGGAGCAATTGAGGTGGTTGTGAGATGAGGAGGAAAACATCTGGCCTGGCTCCTTTCCTCTCCCTATGCTTTCTCATCCCCTGCCTCTGGGGATGCTTGGGACTTCAGTTCCAGTGTAGTCCCACCTTTTGCATGTGGCAGTGTCCTTTTCTCCTGAGCTGTGGTGCCGGTGTTTGTGGGAGCAGATGTGGAGTAGAGGCTGCTGGCTATGATTTATTACACCCACTGAGTACAGAAGGGTGCCTAGGGGATGCTTTGATAAAAAACAGTTACTTGGTTTAGGGTTTTCTGTTTAGTCTACACAGAGATAAACTCACTAATCCAAAGCAGTTAAACTTTGCTAAAATCACTTGCAAATGTTTCTTTCTAAGGCTGACAATGTGGTCTTGTGAATTTATATTTTAGATAAATGTTAGGTGTTCTGCTCAGTTGCTAGAGAGCTATTTCAGTGAGGGGTGGGGTAGGAAGAGTTTGTGTTTAAATCTGTAAACCAGTTAAATATATTTCCATATGTGAGCTTTTACCACCTGGGGATGAAATGCTGTGTTCTCGCAGGTAGATGAATATTGAGAGGGAAAAAAAGAAAAATAGCTTGACTTTAACGGGATTTTGGATGAGTGGAAATGAGGTAGAACATGTTTCTTTTCTCAGGGTGACATTCCAAAGATGTTAAGGTGCTTAGCCTTCAGGAGAGTCATAATCACATGAATGTAAAATATAAAAGAGATGAAGTGAACTATTGAAGCCACCTTTTGGAAGCCCTTTAGGAATGTATATACTTGGTATCTGATGATGAAATATTAGTGTGCTTTTCTTCCCAAGTCTAAAATCTCCCACCTTGGATGGTTGTAAGGGAAAACATGCATTGGCACAAGTGAGGCGACAGTAATCTGTTACCAATACAAGCTTTCAGCCTGGTTCTCCCACAGCCCTTTGGGCTCCCTGGCCTCCAGCCCTTCTGTGGCACAGATGGTGCAGGAACTGTCCCTGAGGGTGTGTAACTGGTATCTGACAGAGCTGCACTATGCAAAGTGCTTATTTAGAAATGCAGAGGTGTCCAAATTACTTATAGCCTTGGCTATTGCTTTTACTTCCCTTGCTACACATGAGAGAAAGCTTCCCACAGGGTCTCTGTCCTCCCAGTGCAGGTAGCAGATCCAGTGTGGGAACTTCCATGGATGAACATCTGCTGGTGTCCTGCTGTTACAAACAAAGAAGTTGGTCACTGTCAGTGTAAATGGAACAGGACCTTATATTATAGACAATGTACATATTAAGTGGTTTGTGCAATGGAGGCACCTTGGAAGCCTCTCTAGGTGGATTGAAGTGTCAGAGCTTCATTCCTGTGGATGGGAGCTCTGTTTCAGGCTGCTTAGTCCAAGCATTTCACAAAACATATCCTAGGATGCTCTTCACAGACCTTTTACAGCCAGTTTTATGTATGCTTTGTGAATCTGTAACTAATATTATGTCTTTAGCAATTAAGAGTAGAGAGAGTGGGTTTGTCCGATTTGAGAGGAGTTGTTTTTTACATGTGAAATCAACAAAGAGCAACTGTTCTAAAGCCATAAATGAGGATCTAATTGTGGGCTGGTACTGAGCCCTTTCTCCCCCAGATGGAGAGTGTGGAATGGTTGCCATCAGCCATAAATAATTGAAAAGCTTAAATGTAATGTTATCCTTTAAAGACACTTGAGCTATTGTAGAATCAATTTTTCAGGCAATTTTATTTCTCTGCATATTTTAATGAATTGTGACCAAAATAGCAATAGCAGAACCACTTGCAAATTTACTTTCAGTGAAAAGGAAATAAGTCTTGCCTAGAGAATGAGAGAAGTCCATTGGCAGGAAAATAGTATTTTCATTCAGATCCTGCAGCAACCATATTTTTATGTGTTTATTAAAAAAAAAATGAATAAACTTTCCATAGCCTAGTATTTGCTAGTGTCCACTTTCCTGCCTTTTGTGAGAGACCACCTTTACTCTCATTTCATCTGGAGTATAGGAGCAGACCCAGTTTAAACTTTTAGGTGTGCTCTTGCTGGGCTTCAGATGTTAAATCCAGATTATAGTGGGATTTAATGAGATAGTGAGATTACAATAATTTCAGACAGTGAAAGTAATTTCACATATACATATTTCACTTTCAGTCACAGGGAGATGTTACCACTGACTTTGTGCTGAAGAAAGTGTGGCTCATTTATGAAGCCCTGCATGAAAACTGTGGCTCTTGACTTTTGTCTCTGTGTGGAGAAAGGGAAGTGACTGTGCTGGTTAGGATTTGGGCAAGGGAGTGGTTTCATTTCTGCTGTCATCATCACAGTGTTGCAGATGTCCCAGAGCTACTTCTGAGGCTTCCAGGCTACAGGTGATTCTTCCAGCATGTGACAAGGCAAAGCAGGGCACGACTTCCCCCTCACGTGCATCTGTCTGTGGTTTCATTCCTGCTCTCCCTTGGCTCAGGAGGTGACAAGAAAAATCAGTCCCTCTTGCCATACAACAAAGAATAAACAATTCTGGCTCAGTTCCACACTCCATAGCTTTGCCCCACATTCACAGAATTGTAGAATGGCTTGGTTGAAAGGGAACATAAAGATCGTCTTGCTCCAACCCCCTGTCATGGGCAGGGACACCTTCCACAATCCCAGGTTGCTCCAAGCCCCATCCAGCGTGGCCTTGGACACTTCCAGCGACGAGGTGGCCACAGCTTCTCTGGGCAATCTTTCTTTTCTGGAAAGTTGCTGTCTTTCTGTTGAAGTGATAATTCCTTGTTCTTGCTAGGCTTCAAGCCTGTGCAGTATGCTTTAGTTGGAGAGGAATAACGTGTGGTTGTGCTCCATATCACAAAGAAGTTGCTGTATGAGTAGTACACATTTGGAGAACTGCCAGGGCTTTCTCGCTGTGGGATCTTTATTAAGAATGATCATCTCTAACATATGAATGAGAGTGATAAAATCAGCCTAATGGATTTGCATTAGACTAACTGATGGCTTTTAATTACACACTATAACTTAAAGCACAGCTATTCCACCATAATATAATACTTCATTAAATGTTGCAATTAGAGGAAACCTTTCTTACGATCTTGTTGACAGAAGCCCAATATACTATTACTTTTGTGGGTCAAGGGCAAAAGTGCTGAAATACCAAACACAGTAGTGGTATTATTTTATGTGAAGTTGAAGGGTGGAGAGTAGTTTCATTTGAAATATATCCTGACAGAAGAAATCTACCCAGAGTGTTTCCCTAGAGAAAACTGCTTTGTATATTGAAGCAGTAATTAGTTGCATATTTTGTTTTGCTCTGTAAAAAAAGACTGGAATGCACTTTTGTGCTGATCCTCATAGTCACTGTCTCTCCATGTTTAGCAGAATCGTGATGTTATATGTGGAAATAATACCTTTTCTAAAACACACATAAATTCATGAAGATACATTGACCTACATGTAAAATCAAGCTGCGTTTTTTTGTTTGGGTTCTGGCCATCAGTGGTAACCTTCTGGCACCTTGGTTCCAAATATAATTCTGTTGTGCAGGAGAAATAGAAAATTTATTTACAAATATTTGTTCCGCTTCAGAATTGCATTCTAGCCAAGTATACAATTCAATTTTTGTTTAATTCTAAATATGCCCTTGCAGTAGTTTAAAAATAAACATTATAGAAAAAAAAATCAGTTAATTGCACAGGATGGAAATTACATTTTTAGGGTATTGAACAGTTTTAGAAGAGCTGTCTTCAGTATTGCATTAAGTCATTATTTAACTTTTCTCTGTAAAAAGTACTTAGCTTGTGCACCAACTTTATTCCTAGACCTTGTGCCAGCTTCACAGCTATCTTCTCCTAATTCCAAAAACCTCTTCTGAAATTAGCTAAAATTGGCTGTCTCTTCTAACCATATATTCAGAAGGAGGAAGTCTGTTTCAGTAAAATTGTCTTTTAAATATTCACTTTTGATTAATTCATTGAGTAAAACAGTATTGTGCCTTTTTAGAACACAAAAGAATAACTAAAAGAACAACAGTGCATTTACTCTTGCCTACTTTTACTCAGCTAGTTAAGAAATGAAGATAATATAGCTACATGCATATTAATATCCTCAAACTATAACTCTCAGTTCCTGAAGACATGGAAACCAAAATTACTCCAGTTGTAATATTATGTATAGTACTGCATGATGAAAGGGGAAGCATGTACCTCATGATATAAATTTGAGAAGTTTATTCCTTTGGCCTCTCCTGCATTGATCAGTTAATTAACAATTAACAATCAATGCAGTATATTTTCTATTACCATGGCTAAATTAAAGAACTTGCAATATTTATAAGCCAGCATGGTGGTACCATCACAATTAAGGTAAATAAGGTACCATGAAGGTAAATAGGTTTCTCAGAGATGTAAAGTAGACATAGGACCAAACTTCCAAGGTAGGTCAGAGTAAATAGTCTAACTCCTCTTGTTTGTCCTTTTTTTCTTGAATCTCTTCAAATTTAATTTCTGGTTTAAGGTTTAGGGCAACTACCAGCATTTAGATGAGCTTAATTCCCATGATCATGTAAGTAAATTCAAATCCTGGAGAAAATATTGAGTAACCTTGGTATTTACAGCAATAAAAATATGTAAATGTAGCTTTAATTTTTTTCCCTGTTAGAAGTTTACATTTTATTTCTGATTCCCCAGTTGAAAATATTAATGTTCAGAGTGTAAGTCCCATGTTGGCAGGGAGAAAAAAAAAGCATGGAATTGAGATTTTGAAATAAAACAATTATAGTTTCACTTTGATTTAAAATGAGTTTTCTTCAAGGAACAGGGAAAAAAAAAGAGACATGGTAATGAAAAATTTAAACTGCCATTCAGAACCATATTTTATATTTCCCTCTGTAAAAACTGATCATCAAAAGTATCTAAAATGTTTGCACATAAATTCTAATTAGTTCTACTTACAGCATTTTGGAAAATGAGTGCTTATGGAAGTACTCAGTGTAAAACCACTATTAATCAATGTCCACATATTTGAAGACTCTATTTCCTGGGGTGCTGAAGTCTGTGCTTTTCAAGGGAAAAACTGACACAGTCAGTGCCAATGTATAGTGTAACTGATGAGTTTTCAGTATATTACTTCAACTATTTAATTTAAAAAGCAAATCAACAAGCTTTGCCACACAGCACTGTTCTTCATGGAATGATCCACCTGCTTGGTTGGAAACAACTGCTTTTGCCTTGACAGGCTGGAATGAGGAAAGTTGAGTTATACTTATTTATACAGATTATCTCAAAGGTGATTTGCCATATCTGATGTTTTGGAGAACAGAGATACTGGCAACTGTGGTCTTTGGTTTAGGAAAGAATGATGATCCCCCCAAAGAAATGATGGGGGAAATTTGACTATTGGAGAAGGATGGTTTAAAAGCTGTAAGTACCTGAAAACACAGTTTTACTGTTTATGTACATGGGTTATGGCAAAGGTTTGTCCTCTTTAATTTTATCCAATTTTTTTTTTGAAACCAAAGGCAAAAATACATCTTTGGAGGGGAAGAGTGAGCAAGTTACTTAAACAAAGCAGAGCTCGCTGTCGGTGCTCTTCTGGATACAAATTATTCCCGGTATCAAGTAAGATTGAATTACGCAGTGGCAAAAAGTAACTCGTCTTTTGCCTCGGTTTTGAGCAACAGGATTAATAGACGAAGCGAAGACAGCTTTTAATTTTTTGATGAATTGTTTAGGAGTGTATGCTGCCTGCCTGCTCCTAATATCTGTTAATACAGCTCATCCATTGTAGACATTAACTGCTGCACTTGGCAGCAGTGGAAGGAAGGGGAAATGGCATTTGAATTAATAGCCCAAGAAAACCTGCTGAATTTCCCATCTCAACACTTCGTTCCCTCATCTTCTCACCTGAGGACTAAATGCAGTGGCTTTTTTCTGTAAGGACAAGGGATGGGGATTTGGAGAGGCACAAGAGGAGCATCTGGCCCACCAACAGGAGTGGTGAGACCATTGCCCAGGTGTTGAAGCTGGTTTAAAAATGTACCTCTACCCCTGTAGCAGGGGTGAAGGAATGCTGCTCTGAGCCCTTCACAGAGGTGGTAACACTGGGAAAGGGATGACAGCAGTATGAGTTTGCCAGACTGGACCAGCACCAGCTTCCCTCAGACAGAGCAGTTTTGAAACATTTTAGCACAACATTTCCCCCCACCTTGTTTATCCTTAATTTACGTCATAAATATTAAAACACAGAAGATCATTTTTCTCAGCGATGATGTAATTGCCATTTACGTCTCAGAGGAGCAGTTGGGTTGTCTGTGCCGGCTGGAGAGAAGGATTTCACTACCAGCTTGGTGGGAGGCGACTGGTCAGGCCGGTGTCCATCCTCAGCTTCAGACTTGCTCTTTTTAACATGTTTCTCTGTGGTTTCCTGAACATTGTGCATCTTCATGTATATAAATGACTTCAGTTACCAAAGAGCCCATTCCATGTTACCACTGGCATCAGTTATTTGATGGACATCTGCCTTTGCTTTTCCACATTCAAGGAGCATCTCTGCTTCTGTTTCTGTGAGAGAAATACCTATAGGAAACTTCAGATTACATGTGTGAACTGTTTCCATCCTGGTAACACTTAACAGTGCAAAGTGAAATAAATCAGACTTGATAGCAGAACTAGTATTTTGAGGAAAACCTTGAAGGTGCTTTCTTTCTGTGTGGGTAGAGGTTGGCCCATACTCAGCATTAACTGAGAAAGACTGAGTTGTTGAGACCTTTGTGTTCTTTGAAATGACATTTCCTGTCAGTTAAAATTCTTTTCATTATACCTGTCTGTTTAATGTCAAGAGTCAGTATTCATTTTTAATTGACGTGTGGCAGCTCTTCCAGGGCTGTGCAAAGTTAGCTTTGTGTGATGATTTGACTGTATAATTGGGCGGCATGGCTGGATTTGATTTTAAAATAAATCAGAAGAAAAACTTGTGTCCTAGATATGGTCTACAATTAATCATATGGTAGTATACAATTAATTCTAATTAATGTGCTGTGCAATTAACTGTACTTATTTTATTTTTTCTTCTAGTAAAGTTAGAATTCCTTCTCCTCTGATTGCTTGGTACAGAATTGCAGCATTTGTTGCACATCCTTCATGGGTGCGTACACTTGAATCTGTTTCTCTCAGACCAAGTGTATGCTCCCTAAAATTGATTCTTGACATTATTTATGGTTAAAATATGTGAATATGTTAAACATGTGTAAAATGTACTTATATTGTATGTTTAAACAAACGTAGGCGTACTGCCAGCGATGATTTGACATAAAAATCTACTTATAAATAGCAGTGCTCCTGAGGATCATTAATTGATGGATCAGGACAGACGCTGGAAAGTGGGACTCCTTGTAGCCAACACATAAGAGGTGATGAGTGTGCAGGGCATTTCCAGTGATAATGCACTGATATTTCTTCCTACCTTTCAACCCTCAGGGATCTGCTTTCCACAAAATTCAAGTGTATGCAGAGAATTTAGAAGCCTCCAGATGAACGTGGCAATTTGTCTGCCAATGCAGTGTGTGGGATGAAAGCAAATGAGGGGCATGTTGGTGTTTAACATTATGTAGATTTGAAATGGCTTATGCAGCACCTTGAAAGATAAAACTGTTTTTGTCTGTTTGGAACATTATTGGTAAAGGGCTATATGCTTACATGTGTAATGGGCTGAACTCCAAATTGCAGGCAGAATTTGCTTTGTCTTCCCTTAATTTGTGTGGTTGGGGTCTCAGGTTTTTATGTGTTGCAGAGATTGTGGCAGCTCATGGTGAAGACAAGCACAAACCATTTTAATTTTTTTCCTGTATGTATGTTCAGTGGGGATGTGATTTCCTCCCATGGGTGGGTTCAAGCTATGGCAGTAATTTTATATATGTGAGCCCTTGAACTTTGAATCAAAAACCCCATGCTTGGGAGGCTTGCAAAAGGGAGTTTCTTCAACAGTTGATGTCTAAGGAGAATTTGTCTTCCACAATAACGCATAAATAAGTTTTGGGGTTTTTTTCTTTTTTATAAGCTAGGAAACCTTCTCAGTTTGGTCAGGGAGCGGATATATAGCTAAAAAAAAAGCCAGCAGGAAAAAATGTGGCTCCTTCTGCTTCCAGATGTTCCCCTTCCAGACAGGTACTGAGTGGGCTGCTTGGGCAGGAATCCACCCAGGGCAAACCCTACAGTCCGCAGGGGTTGTGCCCCTCTGTGCTGGAAGCAGATGACACTTGACACTTGCACCATGGCCACCATGCTGGAGCTTCTTTCAGGGCAACTCCTCTTGGTGTGTGCAGACAAAATAGCTAAAAACATAAAAATATAGGTGGGCTTAGTTGGCTTAGTTCAAGATTTGCCTCTACTGTCTCCAGGAAAGGGAGAAACAACCCAAAACACCTCCTTGGTGCGTCTCCTTCCCCGCTCCTTCTGAGTGGACGCGGAGAAAATAAAGAAAGCCTCAATGATGCGTTTTTTTCCCCCTCGTGCTAAATGTGGTTCCTCCGGGTCTCTGTGACTAGAGGTGTGCTCTGAGCAAGCCGAGACGGGCCCATGCCGCGCGATGATCTCCCGCTGGTACTTTGACGTGGCTGAAGGAAAGTGCGTGCCCTTCTTTTACGGCGGCTGCGGCGGGAACCGGAACAACTTTGACTCCGAGGAATACTGCATGGCGGTCTGTGGCAGCGTCAGTAAGTGCCCTCCACGGGGCCCATGCCCACACTAACTCTCTCCGCAACTCCTGCGCTCACCGCTGCGTCCTCCTGCTAACCTGGCATGGGAGTGGGGCGCTCCTTGGTGCGCTAGGCGGGGTCTTTAGGAGGTAGTCTAGAGCCTAACATTTCCTTAGCCCAAGCCTTGGCACTCACCTCCTCTTGGGTTTTCTTCTGTCCAAGCTGTTCTGTGTGTCTCTCCCTGTGTGTGCACATAGAATGCATGTACAGGAAAAGTCGCTAACTCTAGGGAAGCCTCAGGTAAGTTTTTTTTAAAAATAGCTTTTACGGTGTGTTTTCATATGTTTCTGACCTATTTTTTTAATCAAAGCTAAAAAATAACAGCCTCTTAATTTCCAGATTTTTTTTTTTGCTTTTTGTTTATTTGGTTTTAGTTTGATTGAGTATTTTGTATGTGTTTGCAATGAAAAGGGGGGGAAATGACATTTGATTTTTCAGGTTTCCCTGGGGGCTGCAGTGCACATGGATGTGAATCACGTCCCACTTCCTTTAACTCAACCACATGTTCTAATGATTTTTTTCCCTTGAGGAAAGAATGTTTGCACTGTGATTTTTGGTTTAAGAAGAACGGCTTTCTCCATCATAGAGGATTGAAGCTGATGATTTAGATGCTGGATTTCTTGGTTGCGTTTTGTTTTGGGAGCCTCTGGTGCACTGTCCTCCCCTCTGCCTTGCAAACATGTACTCTTGGGAGAGTGTTGGCTGCCATCTACATCTGGCACATGAAAGAGAGAGTACATATCTCACTGCCCTGCCTGCTCAAGGGCGTGGAGGAGCAGAACTGAAGCAGCATATTAGGGCTCCTTTCAGTAAATCATTTTCCAGACTGAGTCTAGGAGTGTTTCCAGTTAAGTGGATGGCTTAAAAATGCACACAAACAAGTGCAGAGCCCTAGCAAGGGGTGCTGTGTGTGTCATGGAGCAGGAGGGCTGTGACCCTACATTTCATTGGAGCAGGAGCAAGAACAGTTCTGGAGGCAGGNTTTTTTTTTTGCTTTTTGTTTATTTGGTTTTAGTTTGATTGAGTATTTTGTATGTGTTTGCAATGAAAAGGGGGGGAAATGACATTTGATTTTTCAGGTTTCCCTGGGGGCTGCAGTGCACATGGATGTGAATCACGTCCCACTTCCTTTAACTCAACCACATGTTCTAATGATTTTTTTCCCTTGAGGAAAGAATGTTTGCACTGTGATTTTTGGTTTAAGAAGAACGGCTTTCTCCATCATAGAGGATTGAAGCTGATGATTTAGATGCTGGATTTCTTGGTTGCGTTTTGTTTTGGGAGCCTCTGGTGCACTGTCCTCCCCTCTGCCTTGCAAACATGTACTCTTGGGAGAGTGTTGGCTGCCATCTACATCTGGCACATGAAAGAGAGAGTACATATCTCACTGCCCTGCCTGCTCAAGGGCGTGGAGGAGCAGAACTGAAGCAGCATATTAGGGCTCCTTTCAGTAAATCATTTTCCAGACTGAGTCTAGGAGTGTTTCCAGTTAAGTGGATGGCTTAAAAATGCACACAAACAAGTGCAGAGCCCTAGCAAGGGGTGCTGTGTGTGTCATGGAGCAGGAGGGCTGACCCTACATTTCATTGGAGAGCAGGAGNTCAGTAAATCATTTTCCAGACTGAGTCTAGGAGTGTTTCCAGTTAAGTGGATGGCTTAAAAATGCACACAAACAAGTGCAGAGCCCTAGCAAGGGGTGCTGTGTGTGTCATGGAGCAGGAGGGCTGTGACCCTACATTTCATTGGAGCAGGAGCAAGAACAGTTCTGGAGGCAGGAGTGGTGCTCTGGGGCTCCAGCTGCGTTTCATCCAGCATCTTTTAGAGCTCTTCATGTCAAAGCTCCAGGGAGGGACATGGAGAAGTCTGACACAGTATGAGTGAGGAAGAAACCTCATGCACAGTGATCAGTTTCTGCAACAAGTCAGGAGATGTAGTGAAGAGAGAGATCTGTGCAGTAGGTTGGAGTGAAATCTAATGCATGAACAGAAAGACATGTTGAACCATTAAATTCCTGTGTTAGTTAAGATGGTTCCAGAGATGCAAGATGCATGATTTGTCTCTAAATAATCTTCTCTTCCAAGATTGGCAGTTCTCTTGCAGCATGTGAAGTCAGAAATTGAATAAGTAGCAGTTTCTAGATTTGCTGTATATCATACTCATTAGGATATTCAGATAAGCCCAGGAGAATTCTGCTCTGTCTCATGGAGGTTGTTGGGGTGGGTGTTTTTTTCCTCAGATTCATTTCAATAAAACAATGCCAAGAGCATTACCTTTTGTGTTTTTTTCATAGTTCTTTTAGTTTATTTTGGGATTTCCAGTCTTTGGGAAAGCTCATTTTAAGGGAAAAAAAAAAAACATTTTAGGGAAAATGGCTTTAGGTTTAGTACTTGAGTTGCTTGACTTCATTTGCACAACTCAATCTGTCTCCCAGAGGGGTTTTTTTTTGTTATCTCTTTTTCTTCAGGAGTTTCTCAAGCATTTGAGTCTTTAAGGGTATGTTTTCCAAACTATTTTAGTTATGGTTTTATTTTCATGTTATATTTGTGTGTTGTATACCCTTATTATACCCCTGTTATTTCTATTTGTAAGGTGACTTTGTTTTCCTCTGGTTTCATCTACTGTTTCAGTCTCACTGTGCTGTTTTTCCTTACTCTTCATCATTTTGCTGAACAGAAATTGTAATGAAAATAATTAGAACTTCTAAAAACAGTATGTTTCAGCACAGAAGTGACACCTTGTGTTTAGTACTGATCTAGTGTTGATGCAAGAGGTTGCACAGACAACACCCTTACCCCAGCCCACAGAAGAAAAGAGAAAAGCAGTGGTGAAGTGTTTCCATCTAGGCCACTCCTGTTCTCTCCTGTCTCTTTTTTTCGCCCTGTCACCCTTAACTTTGTCTGTCTATTTGATCTTTGTGCCTCCTCCTCCTCAATTCATGATGATTTATTTATCTATTCTGTTGTTCATTCCTTTTCTCTCCAGTGTTCACATTATTGTAGCTCCCTTGTGTCCTATTAAAAATAACCAACAGCCCCCCCGCTCCAAAAAAACCCCAAAAAACAGTGACCCTCTGTTAGACAGGAGGCAAGATGGATGCTAAAGCACATCTTTCCTTTGTGTAACTGTAGCTTGTTTTTCAGGATAAACTAGTGTAGATATTACAGAGTAATATGAAATAATGGGTAGCATTGGGTTTCTCTTGTGTAGTGGGGCAGAGGGAGAAAGCGTGGGACAGGAGTTAATTTTTCTGGTAATGAATAGAAATTGGACTGAACCAAAATGTGTGTTGTCACATATAATGCTCATATACTATGAAAGCTGAATATTAATATCCTGAACGCTTTGCCTAAAAATAAAAAAAAAAAGAAAAGAAATTCATGTTTTATTTTGCTTCCTTGCTGAAGTCTCTTTGCCTTGACATGAAAAGGTGAGTCTGTCCTGTCATGCAAAGCCTCAGACTCCCTACATGATCAGCAGATTTGACTGGTGCTCTGAGGTCTGACAAAAATGATTTCTCTGTTGAGTAGGAGCTACTGCTGTCACATTTTTTTCATTCATCACCCAGCTTCGTGGAAATGGATATATAATTGCCCTGAAAGTGGAAGGCTTTAAGCATCTTGTTACCAATTCCTTCTGCCTGCCAGACCACATGCTCAGTCTCTATTGATTTTTAATAAGAATATTCAGTACTGTCTGTGATTTCTGTTCAATATAAGGATTCAAAATTCTACTGTGTGACTGTCCATAATGGCTCCTTTTAAGTCATTAGGACCTGTCAGGTGGTTAATTCAGATTTAATGGCCTCAGAATAGATCTATATTGACAAGAATAAGCAAAAATATTATAATACTGCTACCAAAGGAATGATTTCTCTCATCATGCTAAAAAAGAATCTACTGTACTACATTTTTTTACTTCTCTGTTAATCATTGCATTTTAAACATCCTTAAAACTACAGGAAATACATTTTTTAATAAGTACTATTTTGCAATTACATTAATGCTCAAGTCTCATTTGTCAGCTGTATCATACGAGACAGTTCTACCTTCAGAGTGTAGAGGAATTCATGGCACCAGGTTTTCATTTGTTCCTCACCTAAAGTGGGAGTGAACTGAACTCTGGTGGTGCAGTCACTTTTTGAAAAGTTGAACATATTATTAAAGTGACCTTTTATAAACAGGTTGTTTTTTGTTTTTTTTTATCATTGCACGGAATTGCTGTGACTCACAACAGAGGGAACCAACAAGGTTCCGTGTTGTCAGTTCGCTCCTTCCTCAAGTAATTGTAAGTTCCCTCTTTCCTCAAGTAAACCCTGAAGCCTAGTAGGGAGTTTAAATGTTAACACACATGGTTTTAGTTTTGATTATTTTAGAGCGCTATCCCTGGGTTTTGGGAGAGTTTAGGTAGAGTAGTATTTCTTTTCTAAACTGAATATTGTGACTTTACAAACCTGCTGAATCTCTTGGTGATTTTTAAGTGGCAGATACTTGATTTGTATTTCAAGTGAAGGATGTGAAACACACTAGAAGCTACAATTCCATACTGTACATGGAACTTCATGCAATGTAGATCAAACATGGTGCACGAGACTAATGGTGCACTAATATGAAGATCCACTTTGCTTTGCGTACAGGCAAACTTCAGCTTGCCTGCAGATTAGTGTCCATCTGTCCCTGATTACTGTCTTAATGTGTTTCCAGCTGATATTCTTAAATGAGGGGAAAATTCATGACCTTTAGCATTCTGTCAACTTTAATCTCTCTCCAGAGGTGTTCTATAAATAATAATCTGTACCTTTCACAGCAGCGGCATAAAGATGATATTCCTGTTTCAGTCATTTTCTTTATCCATTGGTTACTTGTTGGGGGGGGTTGACATCTTCCTAGTTAGCATTAAGTAAAATGTTTTGGCAGCTAAACTTGCATGCCAACTTCCAGAGTGTGCCTGAGGCAATAAAGAACCTCAGTGCACCCCTGTAAGGAGGATGGTAAAGCACATTTTGGTTTATTTACTTGGCAATTGCTCATTTTATCTGTACTGCTACAGAGATTGCTTGAGCCTGAGGCTGGGTAGGACTCAGAGACATGAAGGAGGCCGTGTCTGGAGCACGTTTGTGTGGGTTGGATGATACTGGCCTTTGCTGCTCCTGAGCTTTATGGGGCAGTTGAGGGCCCTCTGTCTGTAAAAGCAGAGCTTGTGAGTTGGTTCATGCCAGGAATGCATTTTTCTTTTTTTTTTTTTGACAATGCACATAGTGTTGGAAAATACTCACCACAGCAACTGGCTGAAACTACTGATATGTCACGGCACTGTGGGAGATGTAATTTAAAATACAGAAGTCTAGTGATAGCATTTCAAATCCTAAAAATTTGCCTCTATGAGTAGTGATATTGCGAGGAAGCCTTCCGCATAATAAGCATGGAGTCTTCTATTTGAATAAATAAAATTCCCAAGTTGCTAAAATTCACTAATCCAGTTGCACTGGGACAGTCTGTTGCTCTGTCACAAAGGCTCTCTATCTTCAGTTGTCTTACTGCTTCCCAAATTAGCAGTAAAACGGACATTAGCTCTCAAGTCTTTACTTAGATGTGTCCCTCTCCCACTGTCTCCAACATGAATTGCCTGTATCTGCTGGGTTTTATTTTCTCTGGCATGAAAACTCAGCTGAATTGGTCAAGTTGAGGCCATTTCAAATAACGTAGATGAAATCTTAAGAGAAATTTATTTTTGCAGTTCTTCACTCCTTGTGAATGCTTGACCCCTGTCATTCCGTGCCTAGGAGTTGTAATGGGATGGGTTCTAATATCATCTACTTATACTGTTAATTTTCACTACCACCTTGATTAGGTGCAAGTGACTAATTACTGTTTCCACAGTTTATTCATCTGTATAAATTGGTACTTACGTTTCACCTTTGAACCACACATGGAGCCAGTGTTGGACTGGGCCTTTTTAATAAGCAAGTGAGTAAAGTTTAGGGTTCAAAAAGGGCATCATGCAAATGTTTGCATGTACAGGAGTTAGACTACCGTTAATTTCCAACACTAGGAATTTTGTTAATATAAGGTATTTTTGTGGAAACTGTTCACTGTAACATGCAACCACAACATTTTTTGGTTTGATTCTTTTTATTCTATGGAACTTGTTTACAGGCTTGGCAGAAGTCACATTCAGGAAAATACTTCTACCTTATATTTGCTCCCATTTGATGCAACAGGTGAAGAACGTAATGCTTTTTTTACCCCCATAAATATTTAAACTTACGATGACAGGCTGAAAAGGAATGACCTTGCAGCAGAGTAGTGCAGAGATGCTTGAGGAAAATTTGCTTTGGGGACCTCCTCCCAAGCATGAAGTGAATCAAAGAGCTCGGAGGAGGCTGATCTGAGGTATTAGTGGATGAGATGTGCGTCAATACAGGCAAGGCAAAATTGTATTTCTCAGGGTTGGTGAAGGGGAAGTTGAATTAATGGAGATGCAATGAAAGCCTGATTGCCACAGCTGTGTGCATAACATAAATCTAGTTTAGATGGCAAGTATCAACTTTAATTAAGGCAATATATGAGGACTAACAGGAGCATGGTATGTTTTGTTGGTGGTTTTTTTTTTCTTCTTCAGGAAGTCTCTGTGAGGGATTTCACTATACTGTCTTTCAAGCTGCCAGGTTTTTGATGCCATACCAACTATTAAAATTCTGACATATTACAGGAAAATAGAATGTGTCTTTGCAAAGTAAAGTTTAAGACAGAATATAATTTTTAAACATGTGATTTCTCTATCTTGGAGTGCTTAATTATATTTTCAGACCAAGATTGCACAGTGACCTGTAATTATTCTTGGAATAGTAATGAAAGTTATGAAATAGTGCAGAAAATACATGCTGTCTTTTATGACAAGTAGTTTAGCCTTGGTGAGTAATAAAAACAGCAAGATGACCCAACTGTTAGGAAAGGAGAGGGCATCCCTCTGGAACAGAGTGTTCTGTCTTAAGTGTTAACTCTATTCATGTTACCTTGTGCCTGAAATCTCTTTTAATTAAATAGTAGAAATCTTAAAACTACATGCTTTCTAAGTCACTGTAAGAACATCTGTCTAATTTAACAAAATTTTGGAAGCTGGGAAGCAGCTTGAAATGGAAGATGGAGAAGTCCAGGTATGAAAACTGGTGATTCCTCCTACTTCTTCAGATGTGATGCCTGAGCATGTAACAATTCCTGCTACAGAGGGCTTCTTTTCATGACTCAGTATGTTGAGTAACTCAATGTGCATGTACTTTCCTAACAGAAGAATATATGTTTTTACCTAGTCTACTAATCCATGTTTTGTGCTCCGAGACTCCCTACCATTGTAACCAAAATTGATCAGTTTTTATGAAGAACACCTTACTTTCAAAGACTTTCTGGGTGTCTTAAGGATAATTGTCAAAACATGAGGATAAAACAAGTGTGCAAGATAAATAAAACCCAGCTGAAGGCTTATGTGATCAGGCTGAGTGATAAAGATGTAGTTGAAATGGATGAGCCTTAATATCAGTGAATAATCTAATGGGAGTTTGCAGTAATGAGGAGCTTCGAAGAAAGTTAAAAGGTGGGCAACTGGTGTTGGGTGGCCTGAAGGACAGAAGTGCCATGCTGTGGTTGTGATTAGCACTGTTCTTTGCTCTGCAGGGAGCTTCCAGGCAGGGACAGGTGTCATGAGTTACAGGGTAAAAGATGTGGCTCCCAGAAGTCTTGTCAGTCCAGGGTTAGTCCAGACTTGGTGTTCTGTGCCCCAGCATTGATATCTAACTTTTTTCCAAGTAATTAAATTCTATTAAAAATAACAACTTCTTAAATAAAAGCTCATACTGGGACATCCTTTTCCCTGCATTTAAAATGCTGATTTGCTGCAGTCTTAGATAAACCTTTCCCAACCTTCATTTGTCTTGTGTCATTCAGCCTGTAGTTCTTCTTGTGTGTAATGGAAAGGTGATTGTTATTTTCCTTCCCTGTTGTTCAGATTCTGCTCTCTGGCTTTGCCAGCCTGAGTAGCTCCACAGAAACATGGGGATCCCACCTTGTAATCACAGCTCCTTTCAGCAATAATAGAAACCGTTCTCACTGAAGATATTCCTTCACACTTGTGATTGTTGTAAGTGTTGTAATTAGTTGTGTCTTAGCCAACAGCTGAAAGCTTTGATCGTAATCCCTCATTAATGAGGCAGTTAGGTATGTGGAATTCAGAGGCAATGAATGCATCCACTGAATGCCATATTGTAGTTGGCTAATGCTCCCGTTCCAAATGGTTCTTGTATGCAATAGCCAGTGTCACTCGGAAAGGGGGCATCTACCAATTTTTCACATAAGATTGATGAACAGCTGTTTTTTTTCTTTCACTGGAGGTGCTGTTATAGATTATTTATTTTTATGCAGAGTAGTAAAACAGGATCTGGGGGGCATATCCTTGCATTTTCTTGCCTTTTGTTTTTCTTGGTCTTCTGATAATGTGAGAATTGTTGTTAAACAGCAAAATGTGCAGAGCACAATTTGACTCTGTTATTGAATCTGTATTGTGTCTCCAGGAGGGTTAGAATTTTGAAGTTTGGTAAGTTTAACAAAAAATCTCTTTGGGAAATGACAGGTAAAATGGGTGCAAGTGTGAAGAAAATGTGAGTTGATACTGCATTTCTTTCAAATCTGTCAACACATTTTCTGACCATTCTTCATGCAATAGTAGAGTGAGTTATAAAACAAGTAGTGTATCCTTCTAAGAGCAGGTGGGGTCATAAAATGAGGTCAGGCTGCAGATTTTTAAGGAATCCTTAAATTTAAGTGACAAAATGTTCCCAGTTTACTATGAGAAAATGTGCAATATATCTCCATAAACAAAGCTTCCAAGTATATTGGATTGCAAAGGATAGGTTTTGTGCCAACAGACCTGAAGAAATTTTAAAATATTTCTACTGGATGCAGAAGGGAAACTCAGTGTTTTTGTAAATCTTACCCTTTTTTTACTTAGTGGGCAGCCAGCAGCTGGTCATTATTATGATGAAACCACGTTTCTGCCTAGCTTTGGTTTCCAACCATCACACTTCAGCTGCTTCTTTCTGATAAAACTGTTATCAGGAATCTTTCCTCAGGAGAGATTTTCTGAATCAGATTCGTAGCCCACTCCGTGGTGGGTGAGTGTAACTCACTGAGCTTCTTACCATGAGACAGGTCTCCCAAGCTCCCATGAGTTCTCATGCCTGTTTCCCAGCCCTCTTTTCTTCTGGGGAGGAGAGTCCCCTGCTGCTCTCACCTGTTAAGAAACACAGAACGAGGCATTTTGGAGGGAAGTAAAGATACTGTCCAAAAATCCAGGCTGTAAGGGCTTCATGTATGAGATAGAAGCTTTTGAAAACCAAACCTTGAAGGTAGAGGTGGCTTAAGTGAGCTCAGTGCAAATGCTGGTGACCTTTTTTCCTGTTGAGTAAGTTAAAGGTTAAATCTGCATAATTTATTGGACAGTTACTTAGATCATCTTTCCACTCGTATTTGTACAACCTGAGTTCAGTTAGGACAAAATAAATCCATAGAAGATGGTGCATGTGCTGGACATCTCCCCCATTACATCTTCCTGTGCTGGACCCCACTGTGTGACACAGGCAGAGAGAGGGAGACGGGAATTCTGAGCCTGGCTGAGCCATGGAACTCATTCCCACACCACAACAGTGAATGTTGCATCTCATGCAAGGTTTTTTTGGGGAAAAAAATTAAGAGTCATGGAAGAGAAATCCAGCGAGGTTAATTAAACATTGCAAAGGAGTTTTCCCTGCTCTTGCCTGGGGGTATTTGGTTAGTCCTTGTCAGGAGTCTGGAAGGATTGGCCTTTTCTTGGTGTGGCATTCTTAAATTTCTTCCTGCTTTGAAGCAACATTTACTTTTAATTTTCTAAATGGAATTAAAATGCACAATACTTTAGGAAGTAAATGTAAAAGGAAAATGGATGGAAAAAGGATGAAGATTAAATTAATTTGGTCCTTGAGAGATTAAAAGGCAAAGACATTTAGAACTTCTGAGCACTGCAGAAGTGTTTTCACTCAGTCTGAGCTTTGGGTGGATTTGTTTTTGGAATTTGCTCATTCTGGCTGTAGCTTTTCTGACAGGGAGCACTGAACCCCAGCACAAACCAGGTTTTCCTTGAAAGGATGTTGTTATCATTAAGAGTTTAAAAAAAAAAAAGAAAATTTGTATGCTTTTACAACAGCATCATAGACCTTAAATGGTCTGAAGTTTTTAGAGTAACCACTGAAAATACTAAGAGTTGCATTCTATTTTTATTATTTTTTCTGAGTTGTCAAAAAGCTTATTTTGTTCGTCTTTGATTGTTAGTGTACTTCAGTAACAAAGTTTACCATTTAAAAAAAATGTAAACTTGTAATTAAACATTTATGAAGCAAGTCTAAAAATGGTGGAGGAGTAGGGACTTGCACTGCTTATGACTTCTCAATTGGATTTTTTTTTATTTACTTGTAAATTCTTACATTTTTGTTTTTAGCCAAGCAAAGCCTTTCCTTTGATCCACTGAGCAACTTAGAAAATCCAGTGTACAATTTATACTAACAATATCCAAAGCCGTTCATGCCTATTGCAGAGAACATGTAGAAGTATCTCAAACACAGCCAAATCCAAAGAATTTCTGTTAATTTTTGATGGTTTTGTTTGTTTTGCTTTTAGAGTTATACATCTCAGGAGGAAAAGTTTGGTTTTGGGGTTAAGTTTTTATTAAAATTTGAGGATATGTTCAGTTGGGATTATTAACACATTGTACTTCTAACGAATGATGTTTAATTTTTCTTGTTAATAGTTTAACATAAGTGTTCTTATTTTTGAACTTGTTTTGGACAAAGTAGTCATGAATAATTTCGCTTTTTATGAAGGTACTGAGAAACATTTGGGATATGGGGGTGTCCTGGATTTTCCTTACCTGCATTAGTTCTGTCTGCTAAACTGAATTACCTCTGTTAGTGAAGTTCATTATAGCAGATACAGTCAAACTTGTTTTTAAAGACATTCATGCACAACTATTTGTAGGGCTTTTGTCAGAATTTTTAAACTCACTTTGCAGTTGTTGAACTAAACGGGACCAGGGAGATGAAATTATGTAATAAAACATTTAGGGACAATATAGTTGAAATAGTTGATCATCATTGGAGAGTTTTTTAATTGCTGCTATGGCCTAGCACAGAAATTACTCTAATTACTGCAGGGGTTGTTGGATGTCACTGTGTAGTGAGGGAACTGTTGCTCACTTTGCTTAAATTACGCCAAATGCAAATCTTTCCTCTGCCAGTGTGAGGTATCACCCAGTTATCTGACAGGAATGCTGCCAATTAGTGCAGGCTGGCTGATTAGTTCCAGCATCCATGAGGGGTTTTCTTAATGGAAGTTATTTACAAATAAAGCAAATATCCATGAGGCCGAACTGTCTCTCAAGGGAAGGTTTTGAGGTGTTCATTAGGTACTGTGGGGTCTATAAGTGCTTTAAAATGTATTTATATTAATACTTATGTGTTGCAATTTACCTTTTAAAAATAAACTAATGTACAAAGCATGTCACTTTTGAAAGGGCTTTCTGCTGGCTTAGAGACTTTAGTCATTGCTGTGCTTTTTTTCCTACTTTTTTCCCTACTTTTCCTTTGGCAGCAGTTTCTAACCTCTTTGAAGAACATTGCTTTGTTCACTCTGAAGAGTTTCTCCTGGTCTACAAAATGGGGCAGGGGGCAAAATCCTGGTTATATTTATAATTATTTTCTCCTTGTGACATTTTCACCTAAACCGTGTTTTAATGTCCTCCTCTGAGGCTAAATTAATGCCTTTGTTCTGCTGGAAATTAGAACAGATGCTTCTTGCTTGGTCCAACTGCATTTTCCCTGTACTGAAGTATAAATTCTGCTTTTCTTCCCCTTCCCCTCCCTTTTCCCACCTCCAAATTTTACCTCAGTCCCTACCACAGCTGCTAGCACTCCTGATGCTGTTGACAAGTATTTGGAGACACCTGGAGATGAGAATGAACATGCCCATTTCCAGAAAGCCAAGGAAAGACTTGAAGCCAAGCATCGTGAAAGGATGTCTCAGGTGAGGGGGGATTTCTTTATTCCTAAATGTGGGAGTCCGTCTGTCAAGTCCTAAGGTGCTCATCATCCTTCATCTTCTTGCCCGGGGATAACATAAGATCACGTGTGTTCATCTGATTGTCTTCAGCCTCAAAGTAACATGAAATGAATCTGAAGCTAAAGAAAAGAGGGAAGATTGCTGCTTTTGAACTGAAAATCCAACTGAATCAACCCTTTTCTTTCATTTTAACCAAGCAGGTTTGTTTAGACTGAAACTGTACACTGTTTTTAATCCTGTTGGACCCTGTAAGAGATGAGTTATCCACTCCCTCAGAAATAGGGTTTATAATAGCAATGCCAGTAAAAAATTGTCACAATTCTGCTCTGATAACAACAGAGAAAATATGTAAGAGGTTTAGAGGAAAGTCTGTGATGTATATTTTTTTAGGCTGGAACAACAATGAATGTAATGTAATTCAGATGCACTGTGTATATCCCTGTAGCTAATTTTCTGTAGTTTTTCTTTGTAACGTTGTTCCCCTGATGCATTTTCTGTGTTTCTATTAATGATACATTAACCTTGAGCCTGTGCTAAAGTGTTATTCTAAAAATGAAAATTTTTTGAATGCTATGAAATTAAGCTCTTAGTGCAAGTCCCTGTCTACTGGCACTGTAGCCATTCCTGGCACTTTTCTAATAAATAGGTTAGGGCATCTTACCTGAAGCTCTTATCTTGGTGTAAGCCACATACTGAGAATATAACACTTAATAGATAGGAAGGTAGGTGCTCCTCATCCTGGAGCCTTGGAAGTGTTGTAGCACATATAAGCTGCCTCCTTTTTAAGCAGAGAAAGCAGTGCTAATTTAATGAACAGGGAATGTGGAGGATAAAAAAAAAGCAGAGGAGAGATCCTGCCCCAGTTGGGCATGTGGAGGATTGGTGTGTAATGCAGTCATTGTTCCTTCTCTTGAAATAGCTTTTTTGTAAGTTACAGTGTAGGGTTGGTGTCCTGAAAGCCAAGGACAGTCAGTGTGAAAGGCAGGTTTCCTTGGCATAGTCTTCAGATCCTCACTGTATTTTCAGGTTTGTCTCCAAAATCCAAATATGTAAAGCTGAGTAATTAAGGGCAGTGTCTGGGTGAACTGTGTGTTTTCTGTTTTCTACAAAGCTGTGTGGGAAAGAAGTGCTCCAATGCACAGGCACCCAGAAAGCACCATAGAGACTGTACAGCATCGATGCCTGAGGCTGACAAAATGAACTGGGCAAAGAAAACACCCAGCTGCAGCACCAGGAGACCTGTGGGTGAATGTGCTGCGCATTTCCCATGTGAATTTGGGCACCCTCACAGCTGAAGGCTGTGGTTCAGGGGTTTGGCTGAAGCTCACTGTGGTGCCCTCGTTAGCAGGGGCCCAGCCATCCTTCCTGCCAGCACTAATGAGCCAGGTCAGCTCCCTGTCTCACTGCAGTGTCACTCTTCCAAAAACAACTCAACCAGCCCTGGCCAGCTCAGCAACAAAAACCAGACCTGGGAAACAGCACCACGAGAGGTACATTAAAAAAAAAAAAAAAAAATTATTGACTTGGTTAAGCTACTTACAAAATCACAGCTTAGGCGTATGTCTTGAAATACACAGTCCCACTTCAGAGCTTTGAAGATGAGAGTTGAGTTTCTAAAAATTAGTTTTCCCCTTCTACAAGTAGCGTTTTGTTACCGTATTGAACTCTTCCATTAACTTTTCAAATGTTAAAAAACACAGCAGATTTTATACCTAATTTACCACTCTGTTTCCACACATGGACATCTGTGTCCAATACCACTGGTTTCCTTTTCTGACAATTTCTTTTAAATTTGCATTTTACATTGTCTTTAAAATCAGGTATGTTCTTAATATATATTTAATTAGGTATTTAGATAAATATTTAGATAACAAGTAACAGTTTCAAATTGATATTCTTGTGTTAAAACCAGTGAGGATACATTAACTCAGTAAGTCTTTTCTGCCCATGTTTTTCTCATTAAAAAATAAAGTAACAAGGGAGAATTGCCAGTTAAGTCTTCCAGCTGCACCAAACATTTTTTTTTTCTTTCACTCATAGTCCAGTTCTTTCAAAGCTGAGAAATGGAGGCCTGTGAAGAGGCAGAAATGCCCATTTTTCTTCCATTGAAAAGAGAGGAAACGATCACAAGTTTCAGGGCAATGATCAAGGCAATCTTTAATCTTGATAAATGTCATAATCTGAAGTAGATTGGTTTGTTCACAAAATACAGGTATTTGATTTGGTACACACTTTACTTTGCAACAGCCAGTTAACTAGTAAAAACAATCATGCATTCTAGTTCACATCCAAAACATAATCATCTAAAGAGTAGAGAAGTTTATAAATACAGAAAATTATATTGAAGTATTTTCCAGCATCATCAGGGCAAATGCAGTTACCCTGCATATCCTCTTCCTGAGATTTCCCTTTGTTTACCATGGAATTCTAACAACTGGTCTTTCCCTATTTCGTGTATGAAGATGCTCACACAAGCAGAGCCCCAGTTTCTGTTGGTGGTTTCGTTGCTTCATAGTTCACAGCTCATAGAAGACTCTCTTGCAGGGGAAGTCTCTCTCCGTGTGATGACCTGATGCACCTCTGGTTCAGACTCTTCTAATCCCTTCTGCTGTCCCTTTAGACTGCACATCATGAAAGTTTTTCTGCACCACAAGTGAAGCTACAAGGCTTATGAACTTTCCTAGGCAGTACTGTAAGGAGCATTACATTAACCTACAATTCTAAGCTTTTTCCAAGAATTTTTAATGCAATCTGGGAAAGCTCCATTCCCATGGAAGAAGGATAGTCACTCAGTGATTCAGGCATAACCTTTAAACGTTTGCTGTTCTCTGATGTGTAACAGGGAGAGGTTATGTTAACTGGTTGGAGGTGCCATGCTTCTTGTTTCCTGTTTTGGTACAAGTCTCTTATTTCTCTTCTTAGTTTGTTACCTCCTGTACAGCTCCCTTACTTAATTAGTTGCTGCTAAATGACCTGATGAACCAGATACAGAACCTTACTCAAGGGAGCAGTATATTTTTACATTTCTTCCCTCAGACATCTTGTGATATTCTCTTGTCTTAAATTTACTCTTCCTCTGGCTGTTTACAGTATTTTTGGAATCATGTAGAGTCCTTATAGGAACTTAAATGATACCTTGTCTCCTAGAATAGTCTGTCTTTCTTGGAAGTTTATTTCCGAAGCAAACATCTGAAAATACTCCAGTCCTCAACCAGCCTGAACAGGCCTGGTGTTATGTTCAGGATTCTTTTTTGGATCATTGCATCCCACTCTTCCCAGCATCCTGGAGAGGTCTTCAGCTGATTTTTAGCCCCAGTGGCACTGTAGAATCATAGGATGGCCTGGGTTGGAATGCACCTTAAAAATCATACTTGGGTTTTTATCCAGCAGGACTCTGAAGTCCTTCTCCACAGGGCTTTTCTCAGTCTGTTCATTGCCCAACCCCTTTGGAATTGCCCCAGCCCACGTGCAGCACCCACACTTGGTGGTGTTGAGCCTGAGGTTTGCACAGATGTGTGTGGGAAAGCTATTTCTTTCCTTAAAACTGTGGTGGTGTTGAGCCGGAGGTTTGCACAGACCTGCCTCTCAAGCCTAGGCAGGTCCTTCTGGATGCCATCCCTTGCTGAGAGTCCCATTTGACATTTTCCATACTGCCTATTACTCTGTGTGCGGGAAAGCTATTTCTTTCCTTAAAACTGTGGTGGTGTTGAGCCGGAGGTTTGCACAGACCTGCCTCTCAAGCCTAGGCAGGTCCTTCTGGATGCCATCCCTTGCTGAGAGTCCCATTTGACATTTTCCATACTGCCTATTACTCTGTGTGCGGGAAAGCTATTTCTTTCCTTAAAACTGTGGTGGTGTTGAGCCGGAGGTTTGCACAGACCTGCCTCTCAAGCCTAGGCAGGTCCTTCTGGATGCCATCCCTTGCTGAGAGTCCCATTTGACATTTTCCATACTGCCTATTACTCTGTGTGCGGGAAAGCTATTTCTTTCCTTAAAACTGTGGTGGTGTTGAGCCGGAGGTTTGCACAGACCTGCCTCTCAAGCCTAGGCAGGTCCTTCTGGATGCCATCCCTTGCTGAGAGTCCCATTTGACATTTTCCATACTGCCTATTACTCTGTGTGCGGGAAAGCTATTTCTTTCCTTAAAACTGTGGTGGTGTTGAGCCGGAGGTTTGCACAGACCTGCCTCTCAAGCCTAGGCAGGTCCTTCTGGATGCCATCCCTTGCTGAGAGTCCCATTTGACATTTTCCATACTGCCTATTACTCTGTGTGCGGGAAAGCTATTTCTTTCCTTAAAACTGTGGTGGTGTTGAGCCGGAGGTTTGCACAGACCTGCCTCTCAAGCCTAGGCAGGTCCTTCTGGATGCCATCCCTTGCTGAGAGTCCCATTTGACATTTTCCATACTGCCTATTACTCTGTGTGCGGGAAAGCTATTTCTTTCCTTAAAACTGTGGTGGTGTTGAGCCGGAGGTTTGCACAGACCTGCCTCTCAAGCCTAGGCAGGTCCTTCTGGATGCCATCCCTTGCTGAGAGTCCCATTTGACATTTTCCATACTGCCTATTACTCTGTGTGCGGGAAAGCTATTTCTTTCCTTAAAACTGTGGTGGTGTTGAGCCGGAGGTTTGCACAGACCTGCCTCTCAAGCCTAGGCAGGTCCTTCTGGATGCCATCCCTTGCTGAGAGTCCCATTTGACATTTTCCATACTGCCTATTACTCTGTGTGCGGGAAAGCTATTTCTTTCCTTAAAACTGTGGTGGTGTTGAGCCGGAGGTTTGCACAGACCTGCCTCTCAAGCCTAGGCAGGTCCTTCTGGATGCCATCCCTTGCTGAGAGTCCCATTTGACATTTTCCATACTGCCTATTACTCTGTGTGCGGGAAAGCTATTTCTTTCCTTAAAACTGTGGTGGTGTTGAGCCGGAGGTTTGCACAGACCTGCCTCTCAAGCCTAGGCAGGTCCTTCTGGATGCCATCCCTTGCTGAGAGTCCCATTTGACATTTTCCATACTGCCTATTACTCTGTGTGCGGGAAAGCTATTTCTTTCCTTAAAACTGTGGTGGTGTTGAGCCGGAGGTTTGCACAGACCTGCCTCTCAAGCCTAGGCAGGTCCTTCTGGATGCCATCCCTTGCTGAGAGTCCCATTTGACATTTTCCATACTGCCTATTACTCTGTGTGCGGGAAAGCTATTTCTTTCCTTAAAACTGTGGTGGTGTTGAGCCGGAGGTTTGCACAGACCTGCCTCTCAAGCCTAGGCAGGTCCTTCTGGATGCCATCCCTTGCTGAGAGTCCCATTTGACATTTTCCATACTGCCTATTACTCTGTGTGCGGGAAAGCTATTTCTTTCCTTAAAACTGTGGTGGTGTTGAGCCGGAGGTTTGCACAGACCTGCCTCTCAAGCCTATGCAGGTCCTTCTGGATGCCATCCCTTGCTGAGAGTCCCATTGCTGAGAGTGCACTCAATCCTACTGTCCATGTCCCCAGCAAAGATGTTAATAATAGCAGTTCATGTACTCCTTAGATTCCACCATCTCTATTACTCTGTGTGTGGGAAAGCTATTTCTTTCCTTAAAACTGTCAGGTTAGTAGGGTTGCCCTGCTTTGTTACAGTCAGGGCTCTTGGAGAGGTTTAATGATGTTATTTACAGAAAAAGGATCAAGACTTAAGTGTGGAGAAAAAAGCCCTTGACAAAGGTAGGCACTTCATTGGCATGACCTCAGTTAGCCAGCCTTCAGTGAAGCATCTCAGCTGATCTGATTTCTGTAACCCCAATGTCTGCCATAGATCCTGTGTCCTGGTGTAAAAAGGGGAAGTGAATTATGCTGTTTTCATTGTAAAGAGATTTTTGCACTTAGCGTCTCTCTTGATAATGAATGACATTTTCCATACTGCCTCTTTCCCTCTTGCTGTCCCCTACAGCCCAATTCCAGAAGGCAGTGCCAGGCACTAAGTCCTGTGTTCTGAAGAAGCTTGACTTTGAAAGGGCTTGCTGCTTAAATCTCAATCAGAAGTTGTCATATTCCCTGCACAGAACTGCCAACCCTTGAAGAGCCATAAATCTGCATGTCTTTCATAGGTCTGTGCTGTCAACGAGGGAGAATGGGTTTCTAAGTGCATGGAGACCAAGTTCAGCCTTTTTTGGACACTTGTATCCAGGGAATTTTTTCTTCCCTCCTTGCTCTTTGGGTTCCTACACAGTGATATGGTGCATTTCTAAGTCACTCATAGTTCTCTAAAGCGGTGGCCTTCAGTGAGAACATAAGTTTCCCATAGATGGTGATGTGTCTGTAGGGCAGCTGTGTCTCCTCTCCAGTTGGTTGCCATGCATACGGAGATGCTCTCAATCTTCTCAGTTGCAAAAACTCAGAGCACAGCAGTCTTTACAAGAATATTGTTTCTGCAAATGGCGATGTCATCCCGGTGTTTTTCACAAGGCATTCCCTCTTGTGGCACCAGAGCTGAACTCTGTAGCCTGTAATTTACTACATCCCTCCTAACTAGTTGTGTAGGCTGTCAGTTTATCATCCTGCCTTCCATGCCTTAAAAGGTTTGGAGAAATAAAACGAGCCAAGAGACCTGGTCTAGCCAAAGGTCTCCTTATCACATTACCCACAGCACTTGCTTTCATCATGTGGATTAGCAGAGAGTTAGTTAAGGGGGATAAAGATGGCAAGGGAACTGTTGTTCTGAAAACCCATCAACTGATCTTTCAGAGCCAAAAAGTGTTGGGCAGATGTCTGAGATGTGTTTTGAAGACATAAAGGGAGAAGAGAGGAGGAAGGAAAGTCACAAAGTTGCTAACCTTGGCCAGTGCTCAAGCTTGATACCAGTGACAGGTCAGGTCTGTAGAAAGCTGCTGCCAGTATACAGGAGCTAAGTTTTCTCAGCCCCCACAGTTGTATTGCCTAGGCACAAAATGAATGCTTATGGTGTACTGAATACACAGAGCATTAATAAGTTTGTTTCTAGAACGCATCTCAGTACTCTTAAATTGTGGTGTCAGTTCATGTCATCTAGTCCCGTATTGTCAGAGAATCAGCAAAATCTCCTGTGCCAAGGTACTGGAGTAGTGTCTGTAACTTGTGTGCACTGTGCATCGTGTTCTCTATCCTTGTAGCTCTTGCTACAACCCCTTGCAAATGAATTTTCATGTCTCCCATGTAAATTTTGTTTTCCTACTGCCTTAAAGCTTGGCTGCAATTTGCACATCAATGGGTATTATGTGATGAGAAAATAATATAAATTGAAGAGGTGCTTTTAGGCTGCCAGTTAAGTAGGTTGGAATACAATTCTTGGGAGTTAAGTTTCAGTTTATAGTTCTCAGTAAAACAGTGGGGTGAGATCAAGACAGGTCTCTGTGCTTATAACTGCTGTCTAACCATGCCCCTGCTGAAGCCCAGAAGTAGAATAAACAATTTCCCACTTGAAAATTTTCAGCATCACATTAGCTTCCCAGAATATAAGTCTTCATTCTCTTGGGCTGTTATTGAGGACAAGAATCCCTTACAGATAAATAATTTCACTGATAGCAAGTTGATCTGTTTTTAATATGACTGATTTGTTGCTATCTTGAGATAACACTCCAAGGCTTGGGGTGAAAAAAGGAAGATGAAAACTTGACAATAAAATCCTGTGCGCTGGGTCAGTTTAGAGGTCAGATGTCAATGTGCTGAACAATCCTTAAGGCCTACAACCCTGTGTAGAACTGAAAGGGATTACATTTGAGGGCCTGGGACTTGTAAAAGTCTCCTTTGAGTCCAGGTTTGTATGTGCTGTTTCAGAGGCACAGGCTCAAACAGGTACCTTGCGGCACCACCACAGCTTTCCAGTCTGTCCATCAAAGAGCGTGGTTAGCAATGTCCAGTGTGTGGGAAAACTGGCGAGCCTAAGGCAGGAGCTAAGTGGTGGAAGCTCAACTTGCAAACATGAGACAGAGCAGGTCTTATTTTTCCTACCTATGGTATTGGTCTTGGTAAAATTTTTGTTGTGCATATGGATTCTGAGCTTTTTAAAAATGCTCTTTGACTATTTCCATTAAATGCTATGAAAGTGTGTGTTTTATTAGGAAAGGAAAGGGAAGGGAAGGCATGGCACTTTGTGAGTAAATGCTTCTAGGTTTTTTCTATCATCTTGTGACATTGTGGTAATCCTGCACATAAACAACTCACCTATTTGTGTGCACTGCATTCAGTGAGATCAATTATTCCTGTTTAAAATGTGTTGTCTGAGGAGGTTGCTGTGTAGGTGTGAAGTGAGTCAAGTCCCTGGGTATGGCCACAGAAAGGTCAGCTGTTATGGACAGCAAGTTTAGAATAACCCATTCCCTGACTGTTGAAATACTGCTCTGTGTTACAGGGGGCAGTGGCTTCTCACATTGCTGATAAAAACAGTACTGAAAGTTCTCCTACATTATTTTTCCGTCTGTGTTCAGTTCTTGGAGTGTTGCTGCAAACCCTATTTCTGGACAAATTCATGAACTAGCACAAATTATGTGTAATTTTTGATCTGCCCTACTCAAAGACCCATGATGCAGCCTGAATAAATTTTAAAAAATTAATGGTGCTGAAAAAAAAGTGACAATTAGAACGAGCTGAGGTCCGTTCATTTTGTCCAAGGACATACATAGATGGAAGTGGGTATTTTTCTGTCAGAGATGAAAAAGGGTCTGTGTATTCATCCATGGAGACCTTCACTTCCCTCACCTGAGAGCTGGTTAATGGCTGTGTTGCCTCACACAAGACTTCTGAGAGATTGTCACCGTGTTCAGACACAGAAATACCATCTTTGTTTAATTTAATAACCTTCGCTCAATGTTGTAACTGCTTTTATTTTTATAGCGATAAAAGGAGGAGAGGGATGTAAAAAGATGACTGTTGGAGCTGTAGTGCTTGGCTGTTGCTAGCCCCTGAGACAAGATTGGAAAATAGGAAAGTCACGCTCCTTGTTTTGTTCATTAGGTCATGAGAGAGTGGGAAGAGGCAGAGCGCCAAGCAAAGAACTTGCCAAAGGCTGACAAGAAAGCTGTTATCCAGGTAAAGGAAAATGCATCCACAGCCTTGCCAGCTGGAGCCCCACTTTAAAGTGCTGGGTGTTATGTAATTTTAAAACCTACTTTTGTGGAGATTTTTTGTTATTCTCTGCTCTTGTTGCTATTTTTGTTTCCAGCTGTTAGTGGCTGCTGGGTGTCTCTGCTTTGCAACCAGGCCCTGGAACAGCAGGGCAGGACATGGCTTGTGACTGCTCAGAGGAGTAGAATTTCATTTGAGTTTAGATTTGCCTTCAGTGAGAACTGAAAAGTCTGTTCCCACAGGCTCCCATCAAAATTTAGGCCATGATAAACTAATACGAGCTGCAGGACCTAAGCTTAAAGCAGAGATGAAAAATGTGATGTAAGGAAGGAATCGCCATCAGTTTTATCTGAAAGAAACCCTCAGCCAAAAATTACTTTATGAAAAATTGTGCTATAATTCAAAAATCCTGACAAGCCAGACACTCCTTGAATCCCACTGTCAGGTATTAGTCAGTGTCTGCTGGAATGATTTCAGTGCATGGCTGTAAAAAGGAAACAGTCACAACCAGATTGGCTTGCACATTAGATCCCACAGCTTTGCTCTCTGTGAGTTTTACCTAGTCAGTCTTTTCCTCTGTTGGAGTAAGTCTGGGCTCATTTTTTCTTGCTGGTGGCCAGTTTATAAGAAATTACAGTGACTCTGTTCGGGTTGGACATGTTTTTCTCCCCGTGTTAATGGCAGGGGTTTACACTTGCCAAACTCTAAATTATGACTGCTCTAGTCACAATTCTCTAGTGCTGAACCTCTGTCTTGAGGCAAACAAAGGATTCCTGAACATGATAGGAGTATTTTTATTAGATTAATAAAGTATTACCAGGTGTCTATGAATACAGGGCATTGCAGTTCCCACTGAAATCAGTGAAAGGTGAATTCAGTGCAGAGCTCCTAGGAGCCAAAGTGGATCGACAAGGGGAAAGATTTTGTTGGCTTGCAGACAGAGGAGTTCAGATCCGCAGGTCTCTGCTGATGGCTTCACTGTTTCTGT
Source organism: Neodrepanis coruscans (assembly GCA_013400695.1). Classification (NCBI taxonomy): domain Eukaryota; kingdom Metazoa; phylum Chordata; class Aves; order Passeriformes; family Philepittidae; genus Neodrepanis; species Neodrepanis coruscans. Next base: position 9,853 of record VYZS01076718.1, on the reverse strand, counting down.
TGTGACTTACGTTTTTTTCAGCATTTCCAGGAGAAAGTGGAATCCCTGGAACAAGAAGCAGCGAATGAAAGACAGCAGCTGGTGGAGACTCACATGGCACGGGTGGAAGCGATGCTGAACGACCGCCGCCGCATTGCTCTGGAGAACTACATCACAGCCCTGCAGACCGTCCCTCCCAGGGTAAGGGATGCCACAGCCTCTGCCAGGGCTTCAGAATCACTGCAGTTCTCCTGGGGGAAAAGGTGTGCCCAGACACAGTCCAGCTGTGGAGCAGGGAGTGTGCTCACTGTGCAAGAGCTACCACAGCAGTCCAGCTAGTTTGTATAAATGCAGACACAAGCAACCCTCTTACATACCTGTAGATGTATAGATACATTCATAGAGGTACTTAAGCAAATTATACAGAGGTCATTTGGTTGTCAGAAATTGTAGGTGTTCACAGATTCTGCAGGAGATTGAAGTGTCCCTCCAAGTGATGCACAGCAAATACTTCATCATGTCAAGATGGAGCTTAGAAGAAGAGGGTGGTTGTGATTCTCTGTTTTGCTTCTTGAATTGTTGAAGTGTTTGGTGAAGGATCTTGTGAGGGTCTTGTTGGATGGCATGAAGACAGCACACTGGCAATTCTAAGTTGCCTGGCTTGGATGTGATGGCTGCTGGTGGGTGTAAACACAGAATCCCCTCAGAATGGGGATTAAATGGAATTTTTAATGACTCCATATCTCTGGTGTTTGTGTTCAATACCACAGTAACTCGATGGTGACGGAAGAGAATCTGAACAAACACTGGGAAAGCATTAAAATGTTTTATCTACCTCTCACCCTTGAACACTTCCTAGATGGAAAAAACATTGTTACACTCCTGAGTGTTTTAGTGAGTTTGGCCTCGCAGGGAATGACATCAGTATGACTAACCTGGTTACATTTCCTATTTTAAGTGAATTTCCTTCTGCAGAGAAACCTGCATGAAAAAGTGATCATTATCTTATTTCTTTATCATCATCATCAAACCTTTTTCCCCACCCTGTGGCGCAAAACACTCTTGTTTTTGCCATGTATGTCAAGTAAAAGGTAAAAGTGTCACGGGGGGGATTTCAAAGTGGTTGTGTGAAGAGTTAATGCTTATTTTGCAACATGGTAATTTGTGGAAGATTAAACTATTCTGTATCAAATTGGTAGGGCATGTTTTTTGGCCTGATTGGGAGTTTCATGTTATAACCTCAGACTGCAGTGAGTGTAGAGAAGGGCTTGGACTCTTTAGGAGACAGATTAGGGAGTTACAAGCTGGGATGCAGCTTCCCCTAGGAGACTGGAGTCTGTGGCTCAGAAGTGAGAGTGAGGTGAGAGCATGGACTGCCTGCAGGTTTTGTTTGGTCTCTTGTGGTGTGGTTTTGGGTCTTTCAGCAGAGGTAGGGTTTCGTGTTTGGCTTTAGAGCCAAACTTCCCTGCTGTCGAGCCTTGTGCAAATGTAATCCTGTCTGAAAAGTATCCCAGTAAAATGATTTGTTTTCAGGCTGTATGTGGATCAGGCTGACAGCTCGGTTCTGCAGGTATCTGTGGTTGTGGAAGAGATGATTGGGGACCACACATAACAGCAGAATGATCTCCAGAGCTGCCAAAATGTGCTGCTTCATTCCTAGCACAAGGGAGGGAACTCAACCTTTCATGTTTATGGGGTGCAAAGGACACAAAAGGAACTTCAGCTACAGATGTCTAAGGGACAAAAATGTTAACCATGGTTTTGGGATCAGAATAACTTGCATGTTGTGATTGTGTTGCTTATAGTCAGTTCCCAGGACATGAAAATTAATGATACGTTTCCTGTGTCAGAGGGAGAGCACCAGGCCTGAAAGGCTGTGTCAAAGAACATGGCTTGATACATGATTCCAGTAGAAATAAGTTTTGAAAGTACTGTTTTAAAGACTGAAGTGCATCCTATATCAAGTGTATATCCTATACGTGTCCTACAAAAGCTAATAATTCTGGAAGGAGCAGGCAGCAAGCACAGAGGTAACATCAGCTGAAGGTGCTTCCAAAGGGGGACTCAACTCAAACTAAACAGGAGTGAACAGTTTATAAAATAATGTCTTTAAACAAGTCCTTGGTCAGTCTTGTTGATGGCCCTGTCCTTGCCTTGGCAGTTTTTGGTTGTGTGCTCTGCAGCTCCTGGCGCTTGAGGTGTGTGCCCCTGAACTGCTGGTCAGGTGTAGGGCAAAGCACGTGAAAACACTGCCCTTGAATTCTGGTTGTACTGTGAGGCAGGGGGTGAAAGCTGGGGTGTGATTCATGATGAATGAGTGGCCTAATGAGTTAATTCAGTCTGCTCACTGCTTTGCAGGATATGGAGCCAGAAGTCTGAATACACTGTGAATGCAAACCGTGGCTGCCTAGCCAAAGAGAAAATGGGATTAATGGAAAATTCAACTCAGATACTCTAACTATGTTTTGCTCTGGCGGTTCCCTAGTAAACTAAAAGTGCATTTGATGCAGTTGTCTTGCCTTTGGGAGAGTGATTCATAACCTCACTGGTAACTTATTAAGTAGTTTTACAAAAAGCATGAGGGTGGAGAGTTCTGGAGTTCTCAATATTTTTAAGAACCTCCTTTCACAATCTGCTTCTAATTGCATGGTTTGCTATTAGTATGTTTGCTACAAAAATAGATTCTAAATATTTAAAGACTCTTTCTCTGAAGTTGTAAGGACAGGATTTGGGTTTAAATTAAAAAGTAAGTTAGGCTTTTTTATTGAAGTGCTGCACACATCTAATTGGGTTACCTTAAGTCTGGTGTGTGTGGATAGATAACACAGATATGTATGTGTGCAAAAAAGTATTTCCCATGTGCTGTTTAATATCTTGGACTTACTGCCTTGTACTTGAATTTGAACATTTCCCAAGATTTATTGGACTTTTCTGGCAGACCACTTGAAGCAGCAGGATTTCATTTTACTCTCAGGTGTCTAGAAATCTGTAACCATTCCTTGCCTGCCAGATGAGTTTTCAGAGGAGTACAGCAATTCTGGCACTTCTAGTGTCATCAGACTGATCATGGATGTGATGCATGGTTCTCCATGAGAAATCCTGATCCACTGGGAACTCCTGATTTCTGAGTATGCACAGATCACCTGTTGCCTGTGTTCAAGGTGAGGTAGTTGGTTCTTCAGGGGAGCTGAAGAGAAACTTCTCTGTTTAGAAAAGTCCCTGTGGACAGAGGGAAGCTGGAAGGCTGTGTGAGGAGAAGTATCCTTTGAAAGAAGCTTTCCTTTTAGGATAACAAGATACGGGACTACGGGGATCTTTGGTCTGGGGCAGTAGGGTAGTCATTATATTCTTGCCTAGAAAATCAGCTGTTTTCATTGCTGTTCTACCTAAAATACAAAACTCTGAGAATCCTTTATTAATTACTTCCTTACCAGATCAAAAACTGTAACTGCAGGTTTTTGTCATGTGTTTATATGGATGATTGCCCAGTGCCAGTGTCAGGGGTGTTGCCTCAGAATACACTCTGGGCAGCAAGAGGAAATTGCACAGCTTCAAGGTCTACCAGAAAATAAATTTGAGCAAAACCAAATATTTGTACTCCTGTTCTCAGAAGCACTGTCACGCAGGCTGCCCAGAAACTTAAAAATTTGATCCTCATTCTTGATTCCTGATCCAGCTTAGCTGTGCTGCTGTACTTTGTTGCCTTTGAAAATGGGGTGCAGCTGTTCAGTATCCAGTGTCAAAATACTGTATTGTTTCATCTTGCTTGATGGGCTTACTACAGAAAAGGAGGATTAGTGGCAGCTGGAAGGAATATGCCTCTAGTTTTTAAAACAGTTGGAAATTTTCCCCTTCATTTTACAAGTTAAATGGGGGAAGTCAAATCCATCATTCTCTGAGAGCAGATTGATTCTGTAATTTGCTTCTATTCCCTCTTTCGCATGCATGTCAAATTTTGGTGGGTTTATGTCTCCCTTAATCTTTGTTGGTAAGAGAGGCACATTTTCTGTAGGAAGCTGATGGTAGGGGACAAAGAGAAGCAGAAAAGAAATCCAACTCCTAGTGATGAAATAAAGGATTTCAGAGGAAGGAAACACACAGGAAAACTTTGAAAGGTAATTAATTAACCTCCTTACTTTGAGCATAGATTAAAATGAGCATATAATCATTAACATCGGATTTAAATGCTTCTCTCCTAATTCAGCACTATTTTGCTGAAATGTAAATTATTGCTGAACAGAGCAGGATCATTAAGATCAACCCTAGCATATACATTAATCCATTTGAATTTTTTCCTTTTTTTTTTTTTCCCCTTCAATTTTGCCATCGGAATTTTCTTTGCTACCTTGTGTGCTGTGGGAGCGGTGTCTGTTCACAGAGAGAGCACAGAGGGGGTTGGAACTGGTCAAGTTTGGCTGTTTGGACAGGGAAGAGGAATCTGCAGAGGGGCCCATGCTCAGTGCCTCAGTGTTTGAGAAGCTCAAACCCTTTCCTGAGTCCATGGAGGTTGCTGTGGAAATACGCAGTTGAAAGAAGAGCAAAGTGCTGCTGATCTAGTGATAAAAATCGTCCTGTGCAGCAGGAAAGAACAGTCCAGCTCTGATACTCCACCCTTAAGTTTTGCTCCTCCAAACCCAAAATTTCCCAGCTGTGGAATTTTCTACATTCACTTAATTTTGTAGGATTTTGGTGAAATAGCATGCATTTCAGCTGTGTTTTTAAACCAAGTCCAGAGTATGTTGTTTTAAATGCTGTGAGAGATTGTTTATATCTAGAGTTGAGAGGTTTTTATTAACAGAGTGAGCAAAACCAAAATGGTCAAAGTGCAATAAGTTCAGATACTGAAAAACAAATAATTATAACTACTTTCCTTTTATTTGACCCCAGGCAAAGTCCTTGGGAAGGGGAGGCAAAGGGAAGTTTTGGGTACCCTTGTAGCCAGTGTTTGTGATGTGTGAGGTGGCATGTTTTGTTATAAATCTGCAGAAATTAGGAGAAGGCATCTTTAACTCCACGGGTCAGGTAGCTGGATGGCAGTTCAGGTGTGTCCTGCCCATGAGGAAAAGTCTTGGATTCATCCTGTCCAGCTTTTCTTGAATGTTTCCAAAATGAGCTACTCCTCCTGTGTGAAAGAAACATGACCCACAAGTTAATAATGTAGCAGGTAAAATATACTGAATATGGTACACAAGGTATTCCTAATAGTGAATGAAATAAAGCAGTTGTTGCACATTGCAGGAACAGTAATCAGAAAGACTGCTGATTGATTTTTCTCTAAAGGCAAGATTAAAATAGCACAATACAGCATTGTGAAACTTTCCTGTCTGATTTAGAGCAAATTTTGATCAAAATGACCAGCCAGCTCAGAATTTCCCATGGCACAGAGCCAGGGAGTTGTATTTTCAATACACAGAAGTGCTTTAATTTTTGTGTGGTTTCTCTTTAGTATTTCATATTTCCATGAGGAGAGTCTAAGTTAGATTTTAGCAGTGCAAATTACATTTGATGTTTCCATTTTCCAAACTCAATGAAACTCTGCTGTTTCATCACTCCCATAAAATCTGGAATAGTAGACAAGGATCACTGTAGAGATCATTGTGGGGCATCTGCATGGTTACATATTCATATTTATAATTGTGTGTATATGTATAACTTAACTAGAAACTGAGTTTAGATCTCATGCACGATTCCTTAATGGGGGTGACCTTATCTCAATGCTGATGCCACCTGAAATAAAGACAAATATTACAGAGCCCGTGGGTCTGGAACTTGCCACCAGGTAGCCAAGGAGCCACCAGTGGTTTTTATTACATTTAACTTGTGCCATGTGCAGCTGGAAATCTGGTAACCAGCCTCAGGACTGCCTGGTTGAGCTTTCAAAGCAAGGAGTTGCTGTGCAGGTCCTTAACTCTGCCCTGGTGCATAGCTGGATAAGTAGATAGATACACATATATACATAATCACAGGAAGAATCATCTTCCAAATAAGAGACAAGGCATATTCTTCACTGTTTTAGGTAGAAAATCAGTTTTTAATGGTGCATTGTCAGGCTAGATGGTTTATGTAACCCCCATATGTAGTCTGTGAACCTGTCTATGTACCAAATATATGAAATGCATGCAAATCCTAACATACCAAAATTGTATCAAATGATATTCTGACAACATCCTCCAGCATAAACCAGATTTTAAACTATTAACTAGAATACCCACAAACATGAGTGCATCTGCTGGACTGTCACAATAGCTTGTAAAAGCTACAATTGACCTGTGCTCAGTTTTAGGTGCTTGAAACTGCTGAGAAAGGGGAGGTTTGGAATGAGTTCCGTGGGAGCAAAGGGTGTGACAGTGTGTGCTTAAAATAGTTGGAAGCACATGATGCATTCACACTACTTGGCCCACTGCACACTTCATTACATGTGTTCATGTGGGTTTTTCTGCATTTGCCTGGAAGAGTGAGCATGTGCCACTGTGGATTTAAGCTGCTTGCCAGCCAGTGCAGTTGTTTTGGAGTACTCAGTAGCCAGTATTATTCCTAAATGAACAGTATTGCTAATGGAATAAAATAGCATTCTGAATGTGGTGCTGAATCCTGTTGCTTAGGAAGTCACTGGCCATTCCTTTCACTCCCTAAATCAGTCATCATCATCAGTAGAATCCTAGTTGCTTTCAGAAGAAACACACACACACACTCACACACACCCCCCAAAAAAAAAGAAGCCAACAAAACAGCTACAAACCACTGAAAATAGTGGAATTATTTCACGAGGTTTAGGTAGCCCCTGGTGGCTGATCCAAGATAGTTTTTCTGTGGGTTGTTTTTTATTAAACACACACCGTTTTCCCTGGCAAAACGTGCAACAGAATTTCGAGTGTCTAGATGCAGAGTTTTTTAATGAATTTCAGTGGTTGGTACATTATTTATGAGGAGCAAGAGGTGCCAAGCTGGCCCTGGGATGTGTCAGCCATTTATTCTTCTGCCATAGACAGTGTCAGAGCTGAGGCCCTGGGTACTTAATTTAGCTGATAATAGCACTGCTTTCATTTATAATTTAGTCTGAGGGGTCCTGCCCAGGGTTGCAGTAATAGTAAGCTGTGGGTATAATGGAGGGTCTGAACTGCATTTGCTCAGCCTGTGGTGCTTTCCCCACCTCTCTGCTTGACCTTGGCCATTCCCTCCGGCCTGTCTGTTCCACCATCACAGGAGTTCATATCCCTGCTTGGTGAGTATTAGATCTGGGGGCAAATCCTGCTGAAAGGATCTCTGCAAAAAGTGCCTGCATGAGTTGGGATTGTTAAGGAGGACCAGTTTATTCAATAATTACATTTAAAAGAAATGGTATATGAAGTACAATGCAGAGGTGAGACTTGAGGTGAGGTGCTTTTGCTGATCCAGGAATGTGTTAAAGCTCCTCAAGCAGTAGATTTACAGTTCTAGGGAGTTGAGAAGAAAATTAAAATGATCGATTAATTTTTTTTAGTACTGTTTTGCTATCCAAATTACAATTCAGCTGTAGAATGTGTGGTCCTTGTTTGTGATAGGTGCCACACTGGGGGGGTATGCAAAGCAATGAGCAGTGTCACAGGCTCTTGGTCCATGTGGCATCACTAGATCAGGGTTAAAACATGCACATGGATAGTTTTAAAAACAAAACACAGACTCTCTAGGTTTGTGTTCCTATACACAGCAAATTTCTAGTGAGTTGTTTTTCTGCTTGAGAAAAGGCAGTCTCTGCCCCTGTAAAGGAAGCATCTTGCATTTAATATTCTTTCTGCATTGTCCAAAACTTGAATTATAGATTTCTGCTGCCATCACAGGAAGATTTCTTGGTCAGGCATGTATCCATTTCTCCTTTAGAGTGATAATTTTGTGATGTTTCTCCATGTTAGAAAAGGCACTGAAGGTGGGCTGCCAAAGTACCCAAGTGACTACTAGTTAGATATTTGCAAATTGTTATTTATTAACAAACTACTTGTAAAGTTTTATTGACTTATTGCAGTGAATACAAGCACGCTAAGGAAAAACAGAAACTATTCCTTTGCAGTATTAGATGTGATATTTAATCTGGAATATCTCTTAAAAAAAAAGAAATTAATCCTTTTTTTCTCTAATCTGCCCTAACTTGTTACCTTGATATGTCTTGGGAGCAGGGAAAGCTGAATTATCAGGAAAGCTAACAAAATTTTCTGTCTCTAGAATTTTCTTCTTCTTGATAAACTTCCTGGCCTTCTAGCCTTCGTTCCTATAAAGCTTTGCAGCTGGTATTTCAGCTTTGTTGAAGTGGCCACTGCCACAATATTCTGAGGATTACTTGCTTTCCAGCATTGGTCCACAGTTCCTTTCAACTTCATCCATGGTACTTGGCTTTGGGGGCTTGCAGTTACTTTCCTCATAAATGAATTTTCAGTAGTGGAACCACTAAGTCCAGTTCTCTGGTAGGAAATGGCTTCACATCTCTCTATTTCTGACCAACAGTTCTCCTTCACATAACTTTTGGTTTATTTCTTCAGACATTTTAAAATCTATTGCTTCTCTAAAACTGAGATTCTTAAATCCTTGAGCTCTGTAGCTTAGTGTTCATCTCTTGTTTAAATGTTAAATTAGTTTAAGCTCTACATTCATCCCTGAATCTGGGTCTTAAAACTTCAGCTTCACCCACAGTTCTTCCTGCTTTGGAATGCTGTGCACAGACCCTCTGACACTATTATTTTGTTACTTCCACACCCTCTTCCATGTGTCTCTGCCAGTGCCCAGACCAGCTGTTCATGAGCTTCAGCTCACTCTTTAATCTTCTGCACAGTAAGGTCACCTTTCCCTTTCTTCTCACAGCTTGGCAGCTTCAAGTGGGATGCACAAGCACAGCACCATGAGTGGGAATGGATTTCCAGAATTCCTCATAAATTATTGAGTTAAAATGGGTGCTGTACAACACTTCTTGTTCTGGCACTGTGTTAATGTGCAGAGCAGGGAAGTACATAAGAATACAGGTCTTAACCTTCACTGCTCTGTCATCAGTCTGTGTCTATTTTCAAGTTCCCTTTGGCTACAGACATTTTCTTTGTATTCAATTACATGCCTTAAAGCATATGGTTAATAGCCTTTACTAATTAAAACCACTCGCAAATATGAACATAGACTTAAGATTTTTACAAACTTTGGCACCTAAGCTGAGAGACTTTAGAAGACTGGGAGGATATCTCTTTTTTTCTTACAGCTTTTCATTCAGTTGTGTGCTCTGGATGTGTGCATACTGTGCCTCAGCTCAATGGTTCTTCTCCTCTTTGTTTTCTCCCTGGTGGAGTAACAATAGTGTCAGGGCAGGAGCATCTTGATTTGATTTCTTTTTCCCCCCTTTCTTAAGTTTTGCAGTCAAGTCTGGTGATTATTTATAGAATCACAGAATATCCTGAGTTGGAAGGAACCCACATGGATCATTGAGTCCAACTCCTGGCCCTGCACAGGACAGACCTCAGGTCTCACCTTCTGCCTGAGAGTATTGTCCAAACCCTCCCGGAGCTGTGTCAGCCTTGGTGCTGTGCCCACTGCCCTGGGGAGCCTGTTCAGTGCCCAACCACCCTCTGGGGGAAGAACCTTTTCATAATATCCAACCTAAACCTCCCCTGACAGAACTCCAGGCCGTTCCCTGGCTCCTGTCCCTGGTCCTCATAGAGCAGAGATCAGGGCCTGCCCCTCCTCTTCCCTTTTTCAGGAAGTTGTCCCTGCAATGAGGTCTCCCCTCAATCTCCTTTTCTCCAG
>VYZS01076712.1:1257-11497 GCA_013400695.1 Neodrepanis coruscans | reverse complement strand
CCGCGCCGCTCGGTGAAGCCGGGGCTGCGCTGCGCCGGGACTCCGCATCGGGCCGGAGCCACACCCCCAGCAGCAGCCCCCGCCGGCACGCAGCGCGCCCGCTGTCCACGCCGCGCCGCCGGTGGGGAAAGGGCAACCGAAAAACCATGCGGGCATGGGGCTGGGCGGCCCCGGAGCGGAAAGCAGTCGCCGGGGCCGCCAGCGTGAGGCAAAGCCACCGTACCACGGCTCGATCGTTTTTACTTTCATTTTTAACCCTATGACAATTGGGTTATATTTTCAGAAATTGAATGCAAGCTAATTGAAGTTGAATTTTAATCAGTGAGTTGCCCTACCCACCAAAACATATTAATTAAGGCTGTATGATTTGAACATGTATTGCCTTTTGTGCTTTTGCTGCGTGTTGCAGGTGGGTACTTTTGTAGGATGTCTTCTTGAGATATGAAAAATAAATGTTAGTAGAAGAAACCTGTGGAACCAACTTGTCTGTCTAGAAGGGCACTTTTACCAATTTCTGGTGTTATGTTTTGTTATGTTATATTTCTGCTGCTTCGTTTACTGCCTTATTGGGCCTTCAACAAGGAACTGACCTTTGGGTAGGCCAGATGGACAAAGGAGCAGGAGGAAGTGCCTGTGTGATTGTTATCTGCACTAACTGGTCCTTTACAAGGAACTGCAGGTTTATTGAAACGTGGGAGTATTGCCAAATTCCTTGGGGAAGAAGGATAAGAGGAGCCTTCATATATGTGACAAATTTCTCTTGACACGTGGCTGTTAAATAATTAATTTCCCCAGAGGGTTTGAAAAGAGCATTTCAAAACACTGACTACTGCAGATCTGTGTTTGTGTTAAATTCATTGTACTTGTGAGGCTGGCTTTGTTCCACACACTGTGTACCTTGGAGAGAAGAAGCTGTTTTGTAGAAGATCATGTCAGGACAAAAGACAGAAAAAAGCTGTAAATTAAATGTTTGAAGTGTACAGCTGTTTTTATTTTTTTCTAAAGAGAAGATTGCTTTTAACTTGCATCATGGAGATAGTTTAAAAGGAACAGTGGCTAAAGAAATGAACACAACTTGTTTCTGAATTCCTCCACCACGCTAGCTCGGGACTTTTTTTTCAAGAATTCATATGCTGACTTAAAATTTCTTCTTCACTTGAAGAAAAATTGTGGTTTACGTTTTCTGGGCATTACGTTAGAAAGAGAAAATCTGTTTGATTAAACTTGAATGATCTTTGTGCATTTGGAGAGGGAAGGCAATATGGAAATAGGAGCTGAAGTCAAGCTGGGAAGTGAGGTCATGTGCCAGTACACATGCAGTAACTGGAAGATCCTATGCAAGGTTTGTGCCTGGATCAGGTGTTGGTTCAAATAGAAGAGACATGCCTTAATGTATGTTTTAACCACAAGTTGCCAGTTCATATCATAGCCCCTATGAGGAAAGCCCATTCTGGCTTTCAGTGTACCTTGAAGGCTTGTGCATTTAAATTTTGCATTAAATCCGGTTCTGATCTTGGTTCCCAAAGCAATTTCAGCTTGACTGTGTTACATCCTAGTTTGGCCATATTAAACTGCCTGTAGTTTATTTTGTCTGGTATGTTTCATCTGAGAAAACATTGATGACACTCCATCATAAAGGGTGAATCACCTTTTTATCAATATTATTTTGTTGTCTAATTCTGTAGGAAAATTAAATGGATTGTACTTATGGAGCTAAGGCACAGCAAGCACCAGAACTATAATTGTGTACTATTATCCTTCAAAATTACAGCCATAATGTTTTAATAAAGCAGCGTATTTTTCACTTACTACACTAGGCACTTTATGCACATGTACATGCAGATTTTAATTGTGTGACAAAGCAAGCGCTAAGGTTAAATTGTCAAGAAGATAAATTGTCAAAGCACAGATAAAGCTTTAGCTTTGTAATGGGTGTGATGAGTTTAATCCTTATTTTGTGTAACTCAGCATGATGTAACAGTGACTGCACTGGAGACAAAGACTATTTTTATTCCAGTTGAGGATCTGGCCAACTTAACTAAATGTCAGTGTGTATTTGAGGGAAATAAAAAAAAATGGAGGGAAAAAATCTGCGTACCATCAATCTTCTTGTATTAACTGCATAATACATCAGCCTCTCTCCTAATCTGTGGTTTTTATTTTTGAAATTATGTTCACAAATTAGTAAGTGTTGGGAGGAGGTGGTTGTTACCACTCTAAAGTGGAAGCTTTCTTTGTGCTTCAGTATACCGAATGACACACTTAAGAAGTGTTCCTTTTAGCATATTGTTCCTTGCCAATCACAGGCTACCTCTGTGTAGTGGATGCCTTTGAGCAGTTATCAGTGAGCTCCACTTTCAGCAGCCTCTGTGTGCCCAGTGCTCTGTAAAATTTCACTGCCTTGCATGCTTGCCTGGAGACTGTTTCTGTATGCTGCATACCCTGTCTTTGCTCTCTACATCTAAAAGGTGACCAGTGGTCTCTGGCCAGTCTAGGGCTCCCTCTGTCTCCCACCTCCTCAGAATGGTAAATGAAATCCCCCTTTCTGTCCACATTCCTTTTCGTGTGAGCTTTTTTAATACGTGGCCAGCTCCGATTTGAAAAAAAAAAAAAAGTGTATTTTAAAACAATATTTCTAATCCTGTTTTAGATTTATTTTAATTTGCTGTTTAGATATTTTTTTCTTAGCTAAGAGCAGAGAGAGACTTCCTCTTCAGGTTAGGCCTGGTAGGAAGGATGTACCTCCTGCACAAAATTCATAAATCAAAGTTCCTTGCTGAATTCTGAGATCTGTTTGCTTGCCCCATTGCTTTACTATATCAAGGAGTGATCTGATGTGCTGCAACATATAGATTTGGAGGACTGTGCATTGAGTTCTTCCTTGTGGAAGCTTCCATGAAAGCTTTGTCCCACATAGCCAGGCTGTTGGAAGAGCCTTTGCATGCCATCTGGCTGAAGTGTCGTCTCACAAACTTCTCAGTCACGCCCTTGGCAGTCAGAAATGTTATAAGGAATGGTGCTTACCTAGGTCATGACTTACTGCTGTCCTTCAACTGAACTAGCTGACATTTTCTTCTACTGCTATTGGGTTACATGGCAATTCTACTTGGACAAAGTTTTGAACTGGTGAAAATTACACCATTTTCAAATAACAAGCCCCTAATGAGGCAAGACTAGAGTTCCTGTCCCTTTTTCTTGGTTCTGCTCTGGTGCCAGCAGTTGCAAAGACATTGAAGCAGCAATATTGATAACAGAGGAAGTTATTGACTAAGTTTTCAAATATGGTCAGTAAATTCAAATGCTAAATAGTGTTTATTTGTACTGGCTTTCTGCTTTCCAGCTTTTTAGGCAGGACTTTAGAGAAGTTCCACATGGACTGCACAGAACCTTCAAGACCTCTGTCACAGGGTCAGTGGGCAGCCTAACAACTGTGCAGTCTTGCCCTTGATGGCTCTGATGTAACAACAAGAATTGATGCTATTAGTGTGCTCTTTTCATTTTGACTGACTGAAATCCTGTGAAAAGTCCAGATGACCCTCAAAAAGAGTTGTTTTTAGAAAGCTTAGGTCTTCCTTATGCAAAGAGCAAATGTGAGCCTATATGAGTTAAAACAAGAGTATTTCAATCTGTTGTAAATCAGTGTATATGGCCTAGAGGGTGGCAAGAGGATAATTTTGCCTTCATTGTTTTGCAAGCTGATAAATGCTGCATCCAAGTCAGTGAGTCACATAGATCTTGTTTTGAGAAAGTTGAGGCTGATGCCTTAAGGGGTATGCTTAAGATTTGAGAATTCACTGTGGCTGGGTAGCTTAGAATATTAAGGGCAGAAAATGGCCTGTCTTTCACATGTTTGCATTCTTCTGTATAGATAACGGGGTAGTAAGGCAACAAAAGTGGTAAAGATAATTCAGAAAGGAATTTTCTAGCTAAGTTCAAAGAAATCACTGACTCTTGCAGTAGGCTGCCTTTTTTGTTCTGTGATTTCTCTACAATTTTCATCAGTTTCTCATGGCATAAAATTCTGGTACCAGGTATACTTTATGTAATATTGTATTTCTTGCTTAAATCCTGAAAAAAAATCCCGTTTTTTCTTTTTTTCTGTGATTCTGTTGTACTAGAAGTACTCGTCATAAAATTGACAGAAATATCAGTATAATGCGTATGCCTCTGATCTTGTGATACCTCTCTACTCCTGATACACACGTGCCTTGTTTGCATGGTGGATCTTCATTTTGTTACTGCTATGACAAGTCAGATCATTCCTTTTGAAAGAAGCAGTAGCTGTTTCTTCTGTGTCTACTTGAAATAGTGTGTCTGGCTACAACTCTTTATAATTTGCAAAGCAGTGAATAGGGAAATGTCTTGGGTTACCAGAGAAGCACAGCCTGCCTTTTGTAACTGCCAGAGGTTGTCTTTTTGGAAACTGAATAAATGAGAGTAAATTTGCGGAGTCTGTTGATGGTGCAAGGTTTCTGTGTACCATGTAACTGAAACCTCTTTTGTAGGAAAATTATCTAACACAAATAGTTCTAAGAATACAACCCTGTTGCAGCAGACATGTAAAGGCAAGAAGCTAATGATCTCTTTGCACAGAATTTGTGCAGTGTTACACTGAGCCACTGGGATTATAGAGCAGGAAGCCAGTAAAACTTACTTTATTGTTACCCTTTCAGTTTGCGCAGTAAGAGGTTAGGCAAGAGAGTGGTACCTTTGCATCCTCATCTGCTGAAACACCTGAGCTGCAGGGCTGTCTGTGCAAGTTGCGATGTTCCACCAGTGGATTAATTTTCTAAGATTTTTGAGGAAATAGGAATGCGTGTATATTTATATATTTGGATAATATTATCTCAAGGTATTACAGACTGAACCTGGTAGAAAAATCACAGCTTGATACTTGATAGGTATATCTGATCTGTAGTACTTTATTTTTAATTTATGAAAGCCATTTGTTTGACTTGTAGTTTTTGACCTTATTGTCTCTCTAAAGAACATTTTGTGAAAGTCACTGGTAGGGATTAAGAAGCTAAAATAAGCACTGGGACATAGTTCTTGTCTCTCAAGACCTCACGTGATGAGATGCTGTAAAATTATGGGCAGAGACAGGGAATTTGTAGAATGCAAGTGAAAAATGAGTAATGGTTTTGTTCTGAACAGTGTTCTCAGTGATAGAGGAACCGTGGTTATTCACCATTAACTCTGATAATGCAATACAGGTACTTAGTCAGCTTTTTGTTTCCATTATTAAAATTCAGATAGAATATTTTGTGCCTAAGAAGACTAAGTAGAAGTTATCTGTCTTAAGTGTAAAAATAGTTTGTAGCACATTATTCTGGTAACATGTTGATATCTCTTATGAATGCACTAGTTATCTCAAATCAAAAGCCAAATGCAAGTATTACTGGAAAAGTACAGAAACCTTAGAAGCTATTATCCCTATTCTTCTTCAGCTGTTCTGCAGAGACTCCTTCCTTCTTTTTATGTCTTTACACATTTAAGAAATACAAGTCTTGTTAACTAAAGGCTTTATTTTAAAACACTGCACGTTTTCTTAGTATTTAAATTACCTTCTCTTTGGTTTCCTAATTAAATTCACTTTTCTTCCAATTTGTGTTGGAGGCTGCTTTCTTTGGCAACTGGTATTTTTTTTGTCATGAGTCATTTTTCTCTAAGATAAACTCACATCTCTTCTTGTCAGTAGCTGAAAATGCAGGTTAAACATGTTGATGACATGGATTTAGAGCAGCAAAAATAATGGAATTTTCTCTCTTACTCTGAAATGCTTTCTTTCTGCAGCTCCAATTTCAGATTTTTGATTTGCAACTAAGGATACACTTGCTATAAATAAAATTAAGGCTATTGAAAGAATATATGCTAGAGAGAAATTATATAAAAATATGTCTTCTTACTAAATATGTGGATTAAACATGATTCACTGAGTCAGATAACTTTCCTAATGTTTAGATGGTCTAATTGGCACATATAACCAATGCATATGACAAAAGAACCCCCGGCACATGAGTGCATGTACTGTTGTTCTGAATGAAAGTATGAGTCATGAGTATGGACAATGTTGATTGCCCTATAATGAAGGAAATGCTAATGACTGTTTGTGTCAAAGAGGTCAATTGTGATTCAATAAATACAAGTTAAGACTGACATCTGTTAACTTGGTTCATGTTTGCTTGTTTTGGATACTCAAATTTTCAGATCATGGCCCCCTGGAAACTAGTTTTCACCTGAGAACTCCTTTGAGAAAGGTTTCTGGCTGGTGCTACCCTACTTAAACAGAAGCTGTTGCTTATTGCTTCAAGATACTGTCGTACTCCTTGTCCAGTGAATGCTCATTGCAGCCTGTTGTAGCAAAGTATTTGTTGCTCTGCAGTGTTTCTCAAGCAGTGATGGAAGAAAGGAGAAACATCTGTAAGACAGTCTGTGTTTGTAAAATCTCACTTTTTTTCTAATTACAGGAAATAGGCATAGAAAGGAGTTCCTGCATCTTTGAAGTAAATTCATACTGTTTCTGGCAGGGGTATAATGTATTCTTTTTAGGATGAATCTTACTTAATTTATAAAGCTGTTTAATAGTTTTAATCTGCAAAAACAATTAGAAGTAGCTTCAGAATATCAGATACCTGTATTTTCAGTCACTTCAGATGTGGACGTTCTTTTGCTAGTAGTCTTGAGTTTAAATTGTTCTTTTCGATACTGTTAACTTTCCACATCCATAAGCCATATTCACAGGGACCAACTCTATCTTCTAGCATTTATTTCATAGTTCAAATGATTGGTTTTCTACTTCAGGTCATCTCAAAGTAGACCAGATGCATCTGGTCTGTATCTGCTTTGTTTCAGCATTTCCTTCCTGAGCATGGAAGTCTGGTACTGATGTGCTGGTCCAGAGATTCTATCATTGGTGCAATGTGCCATTCCCTTCTCTCCTGAGAACAAGCATCCTGATGCCATCTTTTTCATTCTTAGAGTTACATAATACAAACAGAGCAGAAACTTTCAGTGGGAAGCTAATGTTCCTAGATAACTCTCTTCTCTGTCATTTCTGAGTTATGAGGCTCTATTTTTATTAGTTCTGAAGGAATGTGATGATCTCTCCTATCGAAATTAATTCCGTTTCTGTTACCTTACCTCTAAAGGTTATCTGATACTTAAACTGTGTTCTGACTTTGTATCATCCACAAAGTTCATTAATAACAATTGTACCATGTGAATGGCTTCGTATTGCCTCGGTGTATTAGATTTGAAGCCTCTTTTTTATCTTGGCCCTTCTGGTATCAGCAAACTACTTGAAAAGAATACTTGAAAGAAATTCAAATATCTGGTGGCAAGTACTGTTTCATACATTCAGTGTTTTATAAAAGCTGATTTGTAATTGCATAATTATTGGATTTGATTTTTTTCAGTCTCTTAAGGTGGCACTTGCTTATGCTTAATATAGGTCACCCTGCTCTCATTTAAGCTTCTGTTTTGGGATTTAGACAGCAATATATCACCCTAACCAGCAAAATGAGAACTGGAGTAGCATCATATGTACTGTTCATTTAAGCTGTCATTGCTTCAACAACGTCATCATTGGGACACAGAAGTTAGGCCTTGCACACTCCCCTAGGTGAGGCATGATGCAGGGTCATACTTCATGAAAACATGGCAAGAGAGAGATGTTTTGCTTTGTCCCTGGGTGAGTCTGTGTTCAGAATATGAAAGTTGTTTAGTTGTGTCTTTAGAAAGTGGTTGCTGTGCAAGCCCTAACTGATAAGGGCTATTAAATGCTGCATTACCGAACACTGCAGAACACTTAACACCTTATTTTAAGTTGTTTCTCACCTACTCTTTTCACGTTTCTTCTCCCAGCACTCATCTCTTCCCCCTGTGCAGATGAATGTACTAGACTTCCTGATTTGTGTACAATAAAAAACATCATCTAATATTCACAGAAACTCGACACCAGCTACTGCTCACTTCCTTCTACTAAAGACAGAGCAAAATTTTTCATGATACTTATTATGTACATTTCTTACTCAGAAAATTTGTTTTGTAATGCAGACCTTGTGTAGCAGTCATGACAGAACCACTTGGAACATAATTCTCCAGGGTGACTTCTGCATCCTCACAGGCCACCTCAGCAGAACATTATTGATGTGCATGCCAGAAACCTATGTTAAACTCCAAGAAGGCAAAGTACACAGTCATCATGGATGTGACACAAACAATAGCTTCATAATCATCCTTTCCTGTCTTCTGATTTGTTTGAGTATATAACAGAGTAGGCTTTCTTTGAGAAAAAGTAGAGTTACTAATGTGAATCCACCAACATGGAAAACATGCATGTGTGCTTGGGATAGATATGTGTTGTTTCTTCTTCTCAGTTAACTTTCTACTGCAAGACCATCAGTAACTTTTTCCGAAAAGCTTCTTGGGGACCACTTGCTAGCTAGAGTTGGTAGCTTCTGCAGTTTTTTTCAGGCTGTCATCCCATTTCTGCTGATGACAGAGGCATTTGCCTCATCATCTTCTGAAGATAATTGTAATGTGCTGCAAGGACTCTGCCTTCAAAGTAGGGAGTATAGATTTCAAGTTCATCTTGAAAGTGTAGCTGGAGGAATTCTTTTAAAAGGTAGGAACCCTCAGGATGTGATTGAATATGAATTTACCATCTCAGTTGTTTCTCAGAGGCTGAAACACCAAAAACTCATCAAACGGAGTGGAGAGAAGCCTTAGAAATCTTAGACCAGTCCTGGTTGGGAGCAAAAGAATCTTTTTTTTTTTCCCCTATACAATTGATTTCTACTTATACAGTATAACTGGTGTGCAAAGAGGAGGAAACTTCCTCTGATCATTTGTACTGTGAAGGAGGGAGGGAGAGTGTGTGACTGCACCACCACAGCAAGTTGCTGGCTAGTAGGTTTCTGTGGAAGGTTGTGGAAGTAAGCTGGTAGCATAAACTGACACTACTAATCATTACTGGAGATCCACAAAGAGAAAGGAGGCTAGGAAGAAGGAGAAAGAAAGCATAGGGAAGATGAGGGGAAGAAACATATTAAGAATTTAGTGGGCTGGCAGGTGATATTTATTATATTTAAATACAGAGGTGTTCAGTGCCGGCTTTATGTTTCTGCAGCAACTGCCTGAGCACGTCAGTGACAAATGGCATGTGAGGTGAGGAATAGGGACCTATTTCTGCAGTATTTATTCAAAACAATATCCTGCTTATGTGAAGCCTGAAGAATCAAACCACATCTAGAAAAATATATAACTGAAGAGCTTTATTGGCTCTTTTTTGGCCACAGAGCATATGGCACACCTGTATGGTGAGATACATGATATATTATTAGTTTTGTTCACATTCCCTGTGAAAAAACAAAATAAAAAATCCACACTTAAAGTGGGATGGTTTTTCTCAGGTAAAGTTGGCTTTTTTTTTTCAACAGACCCTCATCATCATCATCCTGTTTATTTTAGGGAATAGAATTAATGGTGGTAGAGGTTAAAAAAGGGAAAGTCCTATCTGGCAGTCATTACACTTAGCTGGGTTCCTAGTTAAGCAAAAGACAAACTACTTCTGTTACTAATTGTCTTTATTTTCTGTGATTGTGTTCTACCCTAGGATATGACTGTAGATTCTGTAAAGCCTTGCAAATGACTGTAGGGTTTGTTTTTTCCCCAATTATTATTCAATTTTGTCTATAGCTCTGCATAGGGTTATTGTGACCAAAGTGTAAAACCCGGCATGTAGATTTATTAAACCTCATACTATTGGATTCAGCCCGTCTATCCAGCCTGTCAAGGTCTCTCTGCAGAGCCCTCCTACCCTCTAACAGATTAACACTTATTCCAAGCTTGGTGTCATCTGCAGACTTACTAATGATGAAGTCCATCCCCTCATCCAGATCATCAGTAAAGATGTTGAACACAACTGGCCCCAGCACTGAACCCTGGGGACCCCCACTAGTGACCAGCCTCCAACTGGATGTGACACTGTTCACCACTACTATCTGAGCTCAGTTATCCAGCCAGTTCTTAACCCAGAACAGAGTAAACCTGTCCAAGCCACAAGCCACCAGTTTCAGCAGGACTTTACTGTGGGAGATGGCATCAAAGGCTTTGCTAAAATCTAGGCACACTACATCTACAGATTTTCCCTCATCAATCAGATGAGTTACCTGATCATAAAACGAAATTAAATTGGTCAGGCAGGACCATCGCCTCCTGAATCCATGTTGACTAGATC
>VYZS01076711.1:686-16311 GCA_013400695.1 Neodrepanis coruscans | reverse complement strand
AGCTGAGAATTTTCTTCTTTTTTTGTAATTAGCATATAATACTATTTCCCAGGTGGGTGGTAGAGAGCTGTTTGTCTACACTCAGGAAAAATAATGTGTGTAAAACCACATGAAAATGCACACTTTTTTTTTTTCTGTTTTATATAAAAGTATAGTACTCAATATTATTAATGGGATATTTTGGTTTAATAGACAATGCTGCTATGTTTTAACACTTCAATATGTTCAAAAGTAGATCCTGGAAGAAAATCATTTACTTAAATAGCTTACATGGCAGGCAAGTGTATGAGAGTCAATGGAAATCAATACAAAAAGAGACATTTCTACTACCAGGCTTTTGAAAGAGATGTATAGACAAGGCTGTTAATTGGCTTTCAATGGAATAATTTTCAGTGGAGTTCATAGTTATTCAGTTGTATGTATTACTAGTCCACTGTAATTTCCCTCTAACTTCCAAACTGTCCATTTCTTTGGAACATTTATGAAAGGATAACATTAATTTTCCATTATCTGTCAGCCTGTGTTGTACAGGCTTGATTTCTACAGTATCAAATGATTGTGTTTTTAAAATCACATGAATCATCCTAATTTTTTCAATATTTGGAAAAATTTTAACATTACTAACAAATTATAAGAAATAATTTATAATTTCTATTCCCAAACTCAGAATATTTTAGTGGTCTTGATTTTCCAGGCTAGTTTTTCAATATGCTGCCTCTGAAGACATTGCCTGCTTCCTTTTCAAAAATACCAAGGGAATAAGCCCTACTATGTGTGTGTCTCTCATTGGGCCTGTTCCTCCACAATCAAAGTTACTTATAATTAATTTTCTGAAGTTTGGTCAACATTTGCTCCACATACAACCCACTGGCTGGATTTGGTAATGTTCTGCATAGAGAGGGAACTAAATTACCATGGAATGTAACACACTTTGATTATGCTACAGGGGTTATGCCCGTTTTGAACACAGTTTAAATTAAGTGGCAGAACAGTGTAGGGGTGCCTAAAATGTATCTGCCAACTCTAGGCATGTCAGTTCAGCTTCCATTACCCTGACAACCTTGTGTATGCTGTATATAACTACAGTGTGTGATAGCAAGTCCTGCGGCAGGAGAGAGATTTTCACTGGAAAAAATTCTGTGAAAGCTTTTAGGAAGACAAGCTGAGAGCAGCCTTAGATAGAAGCAAAGATGAATAAAAGCCAAGTTAGAAGCCAGAAAAGATATCCTAACTTAGAAAAATGCCTCATCTGTTGAATGATGTGGTATAAAGAGCCTGTAAATTTCAGATGACAGAAAAATTTTAGTCTGTGAACAACCCACTTCACCCTAATTTTGAGTATATAGAAGTTGGTTTTGGGTGCTATTTTGAATTATATCCAACCAACTTTGCAGCAAGAAAAACTAATACTTTTGTAACAATACATGAGGACAATAAAGTAAATAATAATTAAAATATTATGGCAATATTAACTTAAAACTGTGTTTGTTCAGATATTGACTATTAAGAAAATAGGAGTAGGGCATTTAATCCATCTGCCTCTCTGAGACTTGTTTAGCCCAGTGTCCTAGTTCTGACAGTAACTATCCAAGGTACTTGCAGAAACAATTAAAAATTAAGTCATACTTAGAACTTTTTCCAGTATACATTCCCAATAGTCATCAGTGTCATAACATCCAGATCATAATCTGGATGCTGATGTTTAAATGCCACTAGAATATCTGTTCTTTACTAATTCATCTAAGTATGTTGTGGGGTTTTTGTAATTTGAATATAATATGGCCATCGTTTGAAATTGCTGAGTGGAAAAAAAAAAATCATTTGCTTTTAAAATTATCTCATTTTTTAACTTGGCCTCAGTTAGTGCATTGTGAATAATGATTCTTGACTGATCAGTTACTACCATATATAATTTCCTTTTTCTTAATTTCAAGTACCCTTCCAGTTGCCCCTCCATTCATTGGGGACTATCTAGTCTCCTTTCTTTGCAGAACTTGTTCTGTGCCTCCTGCTCACACTTGGCAGCCTTCTATGTTTTTATTACTTGTACCATATGATTTTTTCAGACAGCATAGCCAGAACTGCATACCATAATTACAGTGTAGGCACACCAAAGATCTACAAGTAGTTTAATATGTCTCTGTTTATACCCAGACTCCTTTCCCAGCAACTCCCAATGATATGTTTGCGATCCTGACTGCTATGGGTAACAGCTAAATCATATCCAGCATTATGTCTGTTTGGGATTTTTTTAATTAGTCTTCATATTTATTGATAGGGAATTGTAATTGCTCTGGTATCTATCACTCACAAAATCCATTTGATCTTTTAGAACTCTTCTGTTTTTGTATATAGTTTCAATTTCGACCATGATTAATAATTTTGTATCATCTGCATGCTTTGGCATCTTTCTGCCACTTATTTTCTCATGGCAAATTAATGGAATGGAATGGAATGAAAACCATATGGAATGAAATGAATGGGACAGATAACCACAACAAAGAAGAAGGTGATGACTATTAGACATGAACACTTTTTTCTGAAGCAGTCATCTTAAATCACCACTTACAAAGCCCACTAGCTCATGGCATTTCCTGGCCTGTAAGGACTGCAGCTTTGAGAGTCACTTATCATGGCAGTAGGGTCTTTACAGAATTAGATCCTAAACTTTTTTCTTTTTTTCAGCTTGAAATGTGGCATAAAAGAAGCTGCTACCCAGAAAAACAGAAAATCAAGCCTGATCTTAAAATAGTAATATATCCTACAGCTCGCTCAGGATTGCTGTTTATGTTATCCCACTCCCAGGAATTATTTTGGTTTATGATCATCCCTTTGTTGCTCTATAAAGGTATGGGGTCATATCTATATGTGATCATAGCTATGTGAGACTCTACTAGAAAACATAGGGTGGTGGATGCTGAAGTACAGCAACAGTTAATATTTAAACTTTTTTTCTCCCTGTATCAGAAATTTTAACAATATGATTGTTTGTTAACATCTCAAGCTTAGACTCCACCCTGTTGTCTCTTTCTCACTTTTATTCGCTTGTTTAAATAATTTTAAATGTACAAGAAGCAAAAAATCCTGCTGCCTAAACTGGTGTGCTTACATAGACTTCAGAAAAATTAAATTTGTTTAATTCTTAGTAAATTTCTGTGAAAGGTTTGATACGGGATCTCTAGATATTGACAAGCATAAATACAAGTACTTCTTTATTGTGCTAAGGTATAAGAAAGGAGAACCTGTAATGGATAATTTTTTATTTTCAGATGTGAAAATCCCATTTCTTCTATTTATCAATTCTCTCTAAGTTTGCATTGCTTAAATAGTGACCTTTCCTAATGTGATTCTTACAGATCCATCCTTATGGATGGGTTTATTTACTTCTGTAAATGGGGCTTCTACATTCCATTTTAATTTAGGAAGAAAATACCTTTCTAGGAATCTCATTTCTCCCAGGAATATGTGTTGTGTTCTCTCAGGGTGAATGGTACGAAGTGATGGCTTGCCTTATTCAGATAGCTCTGCATAAGAGTATAGGAATACTAATACTGGCTCAGATCCAAGCTCCTTCTCTTCTGGCAATATACTATGTAAAATGCTTTTAAGGAAGATTATAATAACCTAGCAGATGGCTTGTGTAGGATAATCTGACACTGATCGCTTATACTTAAAGGTTGTTTTAAACCCAGAAGTGTAATTTATTTCCATATTTTATTACTATTATTTATCATAACAAAATATCATTTTCTGTATAGATGTCTCTGAATCTTTTATTCCTGATGTCAGCAGCAATCAGTTCTTCAGTCAGATAATATTTCTTCATGAAGAAACATTTTTTGTTTTGCTTTTTTATTCTCATGCTGCCATGTAAGGAACGTTATATATAATTTTTATTTCATACACGATTACTGTGGCAGCTGTTATTCCTCTTTTCTCAGCAGTAAACAATCTCACACCTTTTCAGTCTTGACATGTCTTCTAGATTCATGATCATTCTTATCATTTTTCTCAAAGTTCATGATCTATCCCCAAATACCTAATTTCAAAAAGTTTCTAGATGAATTTTAACTCCTGCTGGTAAATATAAAATTGCTTTTCCATCCTTCATATTCACATTTTCTTTTTATCCCTGGCACACCTTTAAGCAATGTTAAATGAAGCTGAATGAGTGTGAAAAAGAATAGCTGTTGGGAATTAGGAGGCTTAAATTTGATTACTTCGTGTTGATCAAATCATAAACTCTCCCATATCCCAACCTGCAAAATAGAGATAATTGTAGTTCCCTGCTCACAGAATATTGAATATAGGCATAAGAACGCAAATGATCTAAATACCTCCGGAAATGTTCTCAAATATATAATGCTATAGAAGTCTGTATTCAGGCAGCCCAGTGGCTTGAATCTAATTGTTTCCTAAGAAAATACAAACTATAATACATTTTGACATGTAAAATTTCTAAGTATATGACTCTGTTCCCTTCATTACAGGCATAGAAAAAGAAAACAAAAAAAAACCCTTTGAAGTTTAAACTGGATGTAATAGATAATGAAATTATAAACAGGAGCCTTTGTTGTGAACAGCTTTTGCTTTACAAAGAAGAAAAAAAAATCCTAAACAGTTTATTTGTCGTTCATGTAATCTCCACACTTTCTCCTAAGGATATCTCTGGGATACACAGAGCTGCTGGTGCTGGAATAGCCTCTAAGGATGAATAGGCTATGACTTAGGGAAAATGAAAATACAATGGTTTTCTTTGCAGATGTACTGCACACCTGGGAAGACAGAAGGTGTTTCCTCTGCTGCAGACATATTTGACATGTCTCACATCATTAATTTTATATTAATTGGACAGTATTAGTTATAGTAGCTATTTCCTATCTTTCAGAGATGGTCAGGTTAGTTTTTATCATTTATCCATTCTTTAATATGGGATTTTAATTGTCATCCTCTGTCTTGGTCACTTAGTAGTGTAAGCTTAACCTACTCTGCTTCTCTGTGACTAGAAATGTTACTACAGCTCTTCTAAGTAGTTATTGTCTTAAGCTCTAAAACAAATTCATTCTCTCATTCCTGTGCATGGGTTTTCATTTTGCCTTCAGGTGTATTTCAAAATCTCAGCAACATTTCTTCAGCCTTGAGTTATCCAAATCTGAAAAGCTGTTCATCTTGATTTCTAAGAAGCTGTGTGCATCAATGTTAAGGAGATGTACCTGATGCTACTTTCTTCAGAAACATAAGCGAAGTTTTCCCAATGCCATTGTCTTCATTTTGCCAGTGTTTTCTCCTTGGTCCTTGGCTCTTCCTTTTATAGGAGCTGACACTTTAGTTACACTTGGTCAAAGTTGTCCAGCCTGCAGCAAGAAAAGGCACTTGACTGGATCTCAGCAGCAGGGTGACTTAGTCATTTAGTAGAGGAAACAGAAGCTTGTTTATGTCTCTGATGCCCATGAATTCTCTCTAGCTTTGGGATCTGGTGGTTTAGACTTTTGTTTTTCCTTTTGTTTCCTTATTAAGATGTCACAAACATTCCTGCATTGAACAGCATTTTAATTATTGGGTTTTTTTCAAGTTGATGGTCATAGTTATCAAGAAAAATTAATTCTATGAGGTAGCTCTTAACACTTCAACAATGCAGAGCTTCTACAAGTCGTAGGTAAGCCTAAAAGACCAATGTTTGAAAGTTACAAGCAGCTGGAAAAAAGAGCCTTTATATTAGATTACTTATCCAGGCTTAAATATGGTTTTATTGTGTGACTCAGCTATAATTCTATTAGCAATAAGACACTACAGGGAGTGTATTTCCAAGCAATTATTATACTTGGGTGATTAAAGTAATTCTAGATATGACCTTGTCCCATATAACACCGCCAGAGGCATTTTATAATCCTACGGAAGGGTATTGCTTGTCTCATCTCATTTCTTAATTATAAAATGTACATAGTAAATATTCTGTAGATAGGAAATGAAATCTCATGGAACTGATACTAAAAAACCCTCAGGTATTACATTATAAAATAAAAGGTGAAGTATGGCCCCTTATTTTTCAAAAATATCATCTTCAGTTTTATGACAAAGTGAGCAAGTAATAAATTACAATCATGGGTTTACTTATTTTGAAGCCACACAAGATGGAAATATCATTATATCACATAAAAATACACTTTTTTTTCCTTTTTTACTACTTTCTTCCTGTATTATTAGAAGCTTTTCATGTTAATATCAAGCAATTCAATCAATAACCTGTGGTCTTCCTCAAAGGTTCTTTTTCTCTGTATAGCAAAACTTAAATCTGATTCAGAACAGGTAGATGAAATTCACCTCTATTTCCTGCTAGGTATTTTTTCAGACTGAGATTCAAACTCATTCTCTTAAAGGGGAAAAAGAAGATTATGTAGCTTTACGTAGGATAGTCCTGGTGATGGGTTTCTTCATTCTGAGGATAAGATTATTATAAAAATTCAGTGATGAGATAAAAAAGAACAGGAACTGGTCATTGCTTTTGCCATTGTAGGATATCTATATGCAAGAAATTTCAGTTATGACATAATAAGATCTACAGTCATAGAAGTATTTCTTGGGCCTGATCTGAAGCCGACTGGAATAAATAGAGCCACCATGAGTTAGCTGAGTTAAAACATGAAATATTGTGTGTTTATTTAGCAATATGAAAATATAAATTGGCACTATTTTTTTTTTCCAATGTGATATTTTACAAGATTTGGAATTGTCGTGGTTTTACCACAAATTTAGCAATTTTGGACAAGAGATTCCGAGAGAAGCCACAGACACCCCCCAAAATGAAGGAAACACACAAATATCACAGTTTATTTCGCGCACACACAAAACCCGACAAATAAAGTGCAAACAAAACAGACAAAGTAAGTTTCCCAGGGCCCGTGTTGGGATGAGGATGCTCTGGAAATAGTGCTGGTCTCTCTCTGATGCTCCCGGGGAGACGCCGGGGTAATAAGAGGGAGCATGCGGCCAGTCTGAGGACCCCCTTAGCAGCGCGAGCTTCTGCTCGGCTTTTACTGAAGAAAAACACTCAAGAAAGTTAGAAACCGTGAGCACCCCCTCCCTCCCCTTCCCGATAGCCCAGGAAGAGATTTAGTGCTGATGGAAGAGATGTGGTCTTTGAACCCCGGCAATAGTCACCAATAATGGCCAGACCACTNTGCCGGCGCCGCTGCCACGCACCGCCAGCGCAGCCTCAGCACCAGCGCGGGCCGCCAGCGCAGCTCTGCCGCCGGCCCCGCACTGGCCATGCGGTTGGTCCGCCCACTCACCGCTCCAACCCATGGCCTGCGCTGCTCCTGCTGTCTTTTCCCGGGTCAGTTCCGTCACCACACTGGACGCCCCGCGACGCCCGCTCGGCAAATCGCCGGGCAGCCCAGAAGCCCCGGGCTCACACGATCCGCCGGGCTCAGCCTCCCTGTAACTCTGACCGCAGGCACAAGCCACCGTGCCCGGCTCGGGTCTCCAAACCCCCGGCCTGGCTCCGCGGCCCCCTCGGCTCCCACCCTGGGGTTCTGACGCCCGAAGAGGGGGGCCCCTGGCGCCACGAAGGCATGGAGCGCCAGGCACCTGGCCCCGGGCCAAGGGAAACCACCTGCATGCCTCCCGCGGAATTGCCTCCCCCGGCTGCTGCCCCTGGGGGAGTGTCCGCCCGCAGGCGCGCCTGACATCCACCACCGCCACCGCGGTCCCCCCCGGCTCAGGACCCGGGGCTTCTCCCGGACACCCCACGGGCCAGTGAGAGCTCATCGGATGCTGCCCGCCAGAGTGCGCCCACCGGGCTGCACCGGGGGCAGGCCCCGCTCCAACCCACCGGGCTCCAAACGGGACTGAGCTGGGAAGGGGAGGAACGATTTCCATTCTCCGACCCACAACAGGAATTTATACATGTATTTGCTTTAAAATATTGGAGTAAACAAGAATTTCCCTGCACAAAACTTAAGACATTAATAATTGACATACAGAGCACTTTTTAGGGATTAATAACCAGGTGGGAGAGCTGATGTCCTGAGGCAAAGCCAAGGGCCATTACCCCCTGGCTGGTTATTAAAGCCCCAGGAAATTCCCAATGCCAAGGTCATGATTGCTATTACGGTCCTTTTTTCCCAAAGTAATAAAAAAATACAAAAACACAAGCTTTCATCATTTTATTTCATTTCATTCTTTTCAATAATTTACTTTAAAATGCTGTGTGTAATATGAATGCAATGACAATAAAGTTTGGATATTTCTAGGGATATAACACAAAACCCTTCAGCATCAATACAAAGTCTCCTATTTTTCCTTGATAGCCTTTGGATCAGGCCTTGTCTACAGGCAGCAATGAAAATGCTTTTCTAGTATCTTGTTAAGGTTAATTCACACTAAGAAACAAAAAACTTCCATTTTGTTAGTTAGGAAGAAAAATTGCAAACCCCAATATTTGTTGGGTTAAAAAAAAGATAAGTGAGAAGTGTTACATTTTATCATTTATACTGTGAAATGATAGGCAATATATTATAGTCAAATGTCTGTTCAGGCCATTACTGTACCTTGTGTACCAAATGACACAGTTAATTGTGAGTGGATGTGATCTATGGTACAGCACGTAGCAGTAAAGTGTAGGATAGTCAGGAAGAGGATGCAATCAGTACTCTCTATGCAAATGCCAGCATGCTATTAGGAAAAATCAGCTACTTGGTAAAACAAGTCTGGCATCAGAGAAGGATAGGGAAAACAGTCATATTTTATTGTCAATAGAAGAGGTGAAAGCATGTAGATTAGATTAGAAGTAACTTAATTGGAGATATGGGTGGTTTGCAGTACAGTAAAGGGAACAGGCGTTAATTTGTGTCATGCTACACCATGTCACTACTACTTGAAATTCCATTGGGCAATATTAATTCAAACAGAGGTCTAGGCTGATAATAAATGAGGTAAATTGAGTCAATTACTAATTTAATGCTTTTCTGATTTTTGGTTTGGATAGATAATATCCACAACTTAATGCACTGTCCTCTAGAGGTCTTTGCCACTTATGAAGAACATGTGTTCATAGGATTATTTATAGTACTCTTGTTGATAAACAAAATACTGCTGCTGTACCCAGAGCAGCAGGACAAAGGACATTAAAGGAGCCAGGGTTTGTCTGCCTTCTCCTCTTGATTGAAATATTTCATCATTTTTGATAGGACTTACTTGCTCTCAGGCAGATCTCCACTTTCTCTGTGTGATTTGTTTCCTTATAATTCAGTGGCACAACAGTCTTCATTCACTGCATCGACATTTCCCTATCAGTGTCTTATCACTGCTTTAAGCATTTGGGAAGAGTATTTTGTACAAATGAAGGCAGAGAGGAGCAGCTTTTACACCCCTCTCATGCAGGAGGGACCCCAAAGCTCATCCTGAATCCCACTGTCAAACGTACATTTTCTGGATTGCTCCCATTTTTTAGAAACAGAGCTTTTATTAAGGCACTGACTCTACCACGATGGTCTTACTCCACTCCAGCCTGTGGCTGATAAGGCAGGAGCCATACAATCAACTCCAGTAGCTCACCTACTGCTCTGCCCAGGGAACAGTCTGTGATCCACTGGCTCACTTTCAAGTATTGGACGCACTCCCAGAAAACCACTTCTAATAGAATGTCTCCTACTCTATCAGTGTAATGTAAACCCCAATACCTCTGTTCAGGAAAGACAAAGCAGAATAAACATGATAGAGGGGTTTTGATCTCTCTAGCAGAATTCTTTGTCTGCTCTGCTATATCTTCTTACTGAAATAGCATGTTATTTATTATTTCTAACTGAACTCACCACCTTTTGTTCAAGATGTGCATCACCTACTGTCATTTCTTTCTCTTTCTCATAAATGCATGTCAATCACTTATAAAAGTTAATGACAAGGACATAAAGAAACACTGCCTCCACCCTCAAAAATAAAACAATAATTAAAAAAAGAAGCATAAATGTTAATATAAACTATTTAACGTGGAATGTTACTGGGGAGAAATAACAATAGAACAAAATAACAAAACGACAATCTTCTTTCTTGCTTCTATGAAGCCAGTTCAGCATTTCTTCTTCCTTTTTACCTTTCTATTTTTTAAATTTAGCATCTAGACTTACATAAGTTACTTCTAAAAGATTATTTTACAGGTTTACCTTTGCCTATTGTTACATCTTCCTCAGTAGGATATGTTGTACTCTGATTTTAATGTTTACAGAAGTTCATTGTTTTTCAAAACCTTTGATGTCCTAAGGTGAGAGATAATGAAGGTAAATTAAAAGAAATCTTCAGTATATACACAAATATTGTGGTAATCAGGCTGATAGAAAAGCAAGTACAGAAAAGTGCAGAGGCAGCTAAATGACAGTTAAATGATCTGAAGCCACATAGTCCCATCTTTCATGGTTCAGTACAGGTCATCGGGTGAATTTTATTTTTCACATTAACCTTTGTCTGGATTTTTAAAATGAGTATTCATGACTACATCTTGAGGAGAGATTTAAGTTCCTACATCTTATGGGCATAAATGCAGATATCAAAGCTACATATCTATTCCATCTACTTAATGTTGCTATTTCATGACTGTAGACTTTTTTGATGGAACTTTTCATCCTTATTTTTCAGGAAAAAAGTAATAAAGAATCATCTCCTCTAATAGTGGCTTTATTCTGAATACAATGGAGAAATGCATAGGTTATTCAATTTCTATCAATATTTGGTATTGTGTTTCACTTTGTGAGTCTTTTCAGGAGTAGTTTTTTTCCCAAAACTGTTCACACAGAATTCAAGCACACAGTTTCAAACTAATGTCCATTAATTTCTTTAGAGCTATTGTTTGCTTCATTACTTACTAAAGTGTACTATATAAACACATATTTTCACTCCACAGGATTGTCTTTACATTTATGGGAGAAAAAAAATCCCTTAATTCTGGATGAAATATTAGTCTTCAAATCCAGATAACAATGAACATAGCAAGTTATTAATATTAATAATAACCTATTAATATGTAAAACATGAATATCTCAACAACTTCTCATTTTCTAATTGATAAACCAACAATGAGTGTATTCTGTAAAACACTGTAAGCCTTTAAGTGGAGGGGAGAGACACTGGAACTGAATTATGAAATAGATTGATTCTCTGCTAGATTTATACTTTGCATGTTTGTGAGGATATTAACCTCAGGATGGGAGTTGTGTGCCCCCTAATTACACACTCAGGTTATTTTGAAAAGCTTTTAATCGGACTTTCACATAACAGTGAACATGAAAAACATACAGAAAAAAAAGGGGCCATGCCTTTGAATTTACATGGGCAAATAGTACTTTCAAGCCATCAGCAGTAATTTTTTCTGTTGACATTGTAGATGTGAGTTTTGTGCTATCTGAGTCAATAGCCTCCTTGTTTCAAGAAAAATGGCTTCTTTTTCTGGAATGTTTTAACTGACAGTGGAGGAGATTAAACAGAAGCTCTTACATAATCTTTTCATTTGTATGTTAAAAAGAGATGGATAGGTTGCATACAAAATGTTATCTGTGGAATTTTTACCAAAGCTATCATTGCAATGGTAATCTGAAAAGAAATTACTTTTACATTACCATCATTCACAATTTTATTTTTTTTAAGTTTAGCAGTGTAAAGTCTTGGCCTAAGCATTTTCAATGCATTAAATGCATTAAGAAAGAGATAAATACAATGGGTCCAAATCCATTTTACCGCTGAAATTATTGTCTTACTAGCTCAATAGGAAATACTCTCCTGCCATTGCTGCAGGACTTGTCAGGAGAAACTGGCTCTACTGAAATTAAGAGAAAAGCTTCCTTTGATGTCAGTGGGGATGGGATTACATCCTGGTGTTTGCCACCATTGATGCTAATGTTAACCCTCAGGAGAAATGTATTCACCAGTATCCTCAAAGCAGAGCTTTGCAGTATTTGTTACAGACTGTCTGCTCTCCAGCAGAGCACTACTTTTTTTCTGCCAATTCTGACTGCAAATAAATAAAATCTAAGTGAGGAATCATGAAATATGTCATCTTGATGTTGTTAAGTGGCCAGGTTTTATTAGGCAGTGAGCATTTCTATAAAATAGGATTCACATTGAGATATCACATTTAATAGATTTCTAAGAAAGTAAATTTACCACCTACTTAAGAAAAGAAAGCCAAATAGGCATGACCACCAAATAGATGTCATTTTTATTTGAGAAATGTTAGACTTATAACCAACTATTTGCTGGTCTGAAGTGCAAATGTAGATTTTAATTTAAAATATCGCATCTTAAGAGAAATTTAGATGGTCATTTATTGCAATCTAAAATGAGGCTTTTCCCACTAGAGTGAGAGAAATTGAAACTCTAGCAGTAGT
This sequence comes from Neodrepanis coruscans, assembly GCA_013400695.1. Taxonomy (NCBI): domain Eukaryota; kingdom Metazoa; phylum Chordata; class Aves; order Passeriformes; family Philepittidae; genus Neodrepanis; species Neodrepanis coruscans. The sequence goes on along the minus strand of VYZS01076711.1, from coordinate 3,937 downwards.
ACATCAACAGCTGCTGCGACCAGGCTCCTAGTGGAGTTTTCACAAAGGAGTATAACCACAGCATTTAGTGAATGGTGACTTAAAAAGCTATCTATTTAACTGCTTTAAGTTGCAAGCCACTCTCATAAGTATAATGAAAACATGTGTAATATATTCTGTCCTTCTGCAATTTTTCTTATCTTGGAAAGTATGTCTTTGCCCTGGAGGAACACTGGTCTGCTCAGCAAATACATTAAGGACTAAACTTTAAAAACATCATAGAAAAGTCTGATTTTGAAGGCACCTTCAACAATCATCTAACGCAACCCCTCTGATATGGACAAGAATATCTTTTACTAGCCCAGGTTGCCTTTGTTGGCTTCTGCTTGCTATGGAGATGTTGATTAATGTAGCATGTAAAGTATATGTACAGATGCCCTTCTCTGACCAGAATAAGAATGAAAAGCGGTATAAAATAGTAGATAATCTTATTAGCAATATTGTCTACTTCTCTTGATTTAGTCTGTACTTTGGACATAAACAGTCTTTCCAGTTTACCAAAGCCCCTAGGGGTGAAGAGAGAATTTTCCTCCCTTATAACGATTAAAAACCAACCAGTGGTCCAGTAGATTTAGTGATATGAGTCATAACTTTAACGCAAGCATTTTTGTGTACAGGCTGAATATGCAGATGGCTCTGGCATATGATCATGAAAGTGATGTAAATCATTTCTCATTGAATCGTAGCATCCCAAGCTGTTGCCACCTAATTGTTCAGTTTATACAATAGTAAATGCCAGTAGAAAAATTTGAACTATTGGATGTCATTCTGTGAATTGCTTCTTGTTTATCAGCTGCAGATTGCTTCAACAGTTAACTTCTGTCCCAAAAGGTCATGAACATTTGACATGTTTCTCTCAGCTTTGGTGTCTCCACAGTTTTTTGGTTTGTATAATTCTCTTTTATCTCTATGATACAAAGCCAATAAAATGTTTAAACTTCCTTTTCGTACTAAAATAATGTTTATTTTCCTTAATACAGGTCTCTATACTCTCCTAGTGCGATAAGTCAAAATAATCTTTTAACATTCTCTACTCAACACAGTGAGGCGGGTTTGAAAATTTCTATTTGTCTACAAGATGAGAGTTGTACTATAAAGTGGTAGGAAAAAATTGGTAATATGTTTTACCATAACAAAGGTGAGGTAAATAGGTTTGTGCAGACAGATAAGTCTTCATATTTCCTACTATAAACCAAAAAAACATACTTTTTTTTTTTTTTCCAGAAAACATGTTTTTCTGGGTGGTTTTCTTCTTTTTTTGCTTGTCTCCCATTCTTCTGGATGAATTTTTTCTCTCAGAGTAGAACATTCTTTTCAGATTGAGAAGAAAGTCATATTTTCCTGTGTGTTTGTACCATGCATACTCTACATAGTTTAGATCTAATCCAGCTATGCCATAGTATCACCATATGCCATAGTACCATCATAGTGTCACTTTGTATTCAATGACACAAAAGAATGCATTTGCTGAAATGTAAGTCACACAACTTGATCATAAGGAATATGCTGGCTAACATGCCTTTAGTGTGCAGCAAACATAAAAGCATATGATGCAATTAATCAGGAACATATTGGAAATATCTTTGTGACTGGTGGATTTAAATGGCAATGAAAAGATTAGCTCCTTGGTCAAGCATCTTAATGACAAATGTTGCAATGGGACAGTATTAAATACTCTGATTAACATGCTTATTCAGGCTGACAGATGTATTTAAAAATACAGTGGTTGGGCTGCAGGAAAGTGAGGCCTGGGAGTAATGGAACACAAGGAAATATAAGTAAAATTTAAGGGATATGTTAATTTTTCCACTTTACCCCTACTGGAATAGGAGGAATAGGCAGCACTACTGATAATATAGTTGTGATAACATACTGCAGATAGCCTCTATATGGTTGACTTTTAGAAACAGAATTAAAGTCCATAATATTTTGTCTATAGCAATTATAGGAAAGCATTACAAAACAAAATACTAGAGCAGCACTTCAGTTTCGCCCTTTCATATTTCCTCTCATAGTCCTGTCATCCCATTTGTTCTGTTTGTAGATATCTTTATTTCCGGGCCTTCCTGGGCCACTAGCTATGCTCATCCTATTGACACCTAAAAGAATCATGGATTTAACTGAGGAAATAGGAATTTGGTTGCAATGGGATTAATGAACTTCAGATTAAAAATGTTGAAAACTATTATGAATCTGTGTGTCAAACAATGAGAGCGCAACATCTTTCAGGATATATAGTCACATCAAAAATACTAATACAGTAGAAAAGAATGAGGAAAAGGACAGGTCAGCTATGGTAAATATGCAGAGGATTTTTTCATCTTCTTGGGACATCCCAAGATGACCAATATGATCCAAGTGAAGCCTTTATTCAGAGCATCAGACTTATTTTCATACTATTTCTAACTTGTTCACATGCTTCTAATTCTATTCCTATTGGCAGACAGTTCTTACACTATTATTGGTTAATAAACTTAGGAGCACATTTCTACACATTCTAATTGGTTACATCTCTTTATAGCAATACAGGTTGTGTTTGGCTTATTCCATGTAGGGTTTCTAGACTTGTTTTCTCCTTTGTTTAAGTTTCTCTTGCTTGCACCAAGGTCAAATCATCTTCCCTTGCATGCTTTCTCATGAGAACAGCCAGGTCGAACTGTCCTAGCATATCTCGTGCATTCTTTTCCCATGAGAATAAGCCAGGCCGTAGGGCCTGCTTTCCCATCAAAAGCTGAGTTGTGCAAGAGGGCTGTCGTGGTTTTACCACAAATTTAGCGATTTTGGACAAGAGATTCCAAGAGAAGCCACAAACACACCCCAAAATGAAGGAAACACACAAATATCACAGTTTATTTCGCGCACACACAAAACCCGACAAATAAAGTGCAAACAAACAAACAAATTAAGTTTCCCAGGGCCCGTTTTGGGATGAGAACACTCTGGAAATAGTCCTGCTCTCTCTCTGGGCCCCCTGGAGAGACGCCAGGGTAATTAGCACAAGCACGTGGCCAGTCTGAGGACCCCCTTAGCAGCGCGAGCTTCTACCCGGCTTTGACTGAAGGAGAAATAATCAAGAAAAATTAGAAACCCCGCGCGCGCCCCTCCCTCCCCCTTCCCAATAGCCCAGGAAGAGATTTAGTGCTGATGGAAGAAGAGGTGTGGTCTTTGGACCCCGGTAATAGTCGCCGATGATTGCCAGACCACTCACCCCC
>VYZS01076706.1:7154-24135 GCA_013400695.1 Neodrepanis coruscans | reverse complement strand
CAGAAAAAATAACCCACTTAAATTTATCTATTAGAGTACAAAACAACGAACACATTTTCCAGTTTAAACAAAAAACTCCCTTAAATTCTCAGAAACATGTTATTTAGAGGTAAAATGCAAAACAACTTCAGATCTCAAAAAATGTTGTCAGTAATTAAGGTGGCAGTGTCAACCACTCAAGTGTCACGATGTCTTTTAAAGAGCCTTGAGGCAGTTACTGTGGTTTTAAAAAGAACAATGGAAAGCAGAAAACCCACTGGATGGAAAAGCACACAGAAAACACCAGCAAAGCATATCCTACTGATCCATGCTCCAAACAAATTTCCATCAACAATAGACCTTCTGGCATTGTGGTGTAAAAACAGCTCACTAACACACCTGTGCACTGAAAGTATTCTTTTTTTTTGTCTAATGAGTGCAAGCAATTGCTTTTGGTCAAAATGCTCCAATGTCATGTTTTCAGTAGGTTTTTCACCATCAAACAGAATGACTTTTTTAAAAGCATTTTAAGAATAGGCAGGTTCAGCAAAATCCTTGCTCCACAGCTTTGTCTTTTTTATAGATACATCAATAGTGCACTTAAAAATACATTAAAACTGAAGCACACTACATATGAAAAAAACATGGAACAATACTGCAACTTCGATATATTTAAAACTCCAGCATATACTCAGAAGGATTTTGATCAAGTTTTATTTATATTAAGGTCAAAAGACTCGAAATAATTTAGCAGGGCAGTTGGAAGAAATATAAAGTAAAACACTGCTTCCACACAGTTCAGGAAAGGTAAGTTCCAATTATAACTGGAACACAGTTCAGAAACAGGTGTTTCACATAAATATGTTGTTCAATAGATCACTAAAGGAAAATTTCCAGTTATCTACAGAGACAGTTCTTCACGATGTTCTCATGATATACTTCCGCAATATTTAGATACTTTCATATTACTTTTATTCACCAAATATTAAAAAGCATGGTAACAGCATTAAGCACAGCCAAATCAGTTCTGAATTTCTCCTTGTTCACTTTACCTTTGTATATCATATTCAGAATACTTTATTTAATCTTATTACTGTGTTTTGCAGAAACGCAAACTACCTCAGAATGGGGTCCACCTGAAAACCACGTTGCATCACCTGAAACATCAACTACATAGTTACAACCAAGTTGCTGAAAACAGACTGACAGCATCCTAGCCAGAGATTAATTTTGTAGGAAGTATTAAAGGCAATTCATTCAATTATTACTTTCCCCCTTCTCCATTCTCTACAACATTTTGAAAGTATCTCCAAGAGTACTTAATTCAGGACTGTAGGACTTGTGGCCTGTTATTCTTCTGCCATTATTATGAATCTTTTCAATCACAGACAGCTGAAGATCTTGTGAAGTGGCACTGTTCCTTACACATTTCATGGAGCAACAAACCAAACAGGCATCCAGTGTATTTATTCACAGCTATAAAAGCATGTATGGCCTATAGAGCACACAAGGCCTGAAACCAGTTTCCTTGCTTCACAAAAAGCATGAACATTTTCTCTCTCAGCTCCTGGGATTGGCTGCACATAACACATCACAATTTAGAGACTGCAAGGCACAAGAAAATGATAAAGAAATTTCTAAAAAAAAAAGGGTTGATTGTGTAACATATCAAAGTACACAATTATGATTTACAAAATACCCATGCAAAAAAAACACCGGTATCACAGAAACAAAATAAAAGCCTTCCTCCTCACTTTCTCACATTCCAGCTATCTCTGGCTATTAATGCCTCATGCAGGTGCTCCTCTGCTGCTGTGCAATTAAGGGGGCTTAGCTACACTCCCCTGTGATCCCAGAAGTGTCTCTTAGACACTGGAAATTGAGACCATCCTCCCCAGGAAGAAAAGAGCATACTACAATACACTGAGCTCTCTCCAGTCACAGGATTTTTTCTTTCATTTCTTGTTTGAGGAAAATAGTTTAGATCTCTGACAGATTTATCTGTGAAAATAAAAATGTGGTTGAACAAAGGTAAGTAGTTTTCCTAATAGGAATTCTGTAACTTGAGCATACTAATTTCCCAAACATTCTTTTGAGCTAATCAATGTCCCAGCTCTTCACAACAGAAATAAAACTACCTTTATAAAGCACAACGTGTACTAACCCACCTACTCAAGAAATGAATTTAAAAAAAAAAAATCATTCATGTCACCAATTGCTCCTGAAATTTTTTATGAGACCATTAAGATACTATGTCAATATTAGCAATCAGAAGAAAAATACGTCTGCCATGCCTAACGAAATCAGCTCCTAACATTCAGATTTTCAGCAACCAGCTCCATGAGAAAAGGAATCACACAGGAAGCTTGTTAGAGAAAGTTCTGCCCAGACAGATGACCTGAACTGGCACCTTCAAAAATCTGTGGTAACAGCAATATTTCACTATTACCAAAATTCAGTCTGAGTTCTTTTATCTGGGAGATAAATCATATGGACTTCAGTAATAACCAGTTTTCAGAAGTGATTCATCCTGCAAAGTATTAGCAGTAAAAGATACTGCAATAAAATGATGAGAACCAAGCACAGTGAGCTATTTTTGCCTTGGGTAAACCCACTTTTCGAGGTCACTTTGCCTCAATTTCACATTTATTTCATTGCTTACTGGTTGGCAAACTGGTGTTCTACAAACACAGCACTCTAGTAGCCCACTACATATCTTGGCAAATAAAAAATCATGTGTTTTCAAATAGTATATATTCAGTAACAATACCAGGGTTCAATACAATAGAATAGATTTGATGAGAACAGAAAGTTTGAGAAATTTTTATGTTCTGTTTGTCAATCAGAATTAACAAAACATAAGTAGGGATACTCATACTCCTAATTCTACGAGCAGATTCTAATAATCTGATGTCACTCAAGATATGAGGAATTTGTAGTATTGAAACAGAACTGACAGATGTGACGAGTGGAAAGGCTATAAAGGATCTCTGGGATTTCTTTTTTTCGTGGCAAATCATTAACAAGGCAAACATTTAGAAATTCTCTGACCAAGTCTCTGAAGTTCTCTGTAACTCCAAAATATATGAAGAATTTTAAATTACTTTAACCCGTGGATAAGATTGGTTTAAGAAAACTTCTAGGAATGCCTATTAAAGTCAGTCAGAGTCAAAAACAGCACAATGCACAAAAGAGGGACTCAACTAGAATTTACATGCATAGGTCCAAGAACTCAAAGCAGAACAACATTACCAGTTCAAGCACCTGAGAACAGGCGTGTTACGTTTCACTGACAGTACTTTATTACTGCACAGGTACTCCTACCTCTGCCACACTGAGTAGTTCACCACCTAATTGACACCTAAGCCTAAATAAGATTTATAAAATGATGGTTCCCATCTTTTAGTCACCTGAGTCTTCTGATGTTAAGGCCTCATACTCTTAAACCAATTCAGAATTAATTTCACTCAGATCAACAGCGAAAAATAATGTAAAAAACCCATAGAAAAAAGGTCGCTTGCATGATTTGTTTTATGAAACAGTAAAAATAAATGGTGCTAAACTTCTATATAGAAGTTTAATAAACTGATTAAAATAATTAGATGGTAGGCCTTTCTTTGGCTGGCAGGCTCAAAATCCCATTTCCCATATCTCCAGATGCACTGGACTGTGCACAACATTGCAAAGATCTACATGAAAAGCTGGGAAGATCCTGTTTCCCACCTTTATTGTCACAGTTGTGCCACAGTGCAGAACAACAACCAAGTTGAAGCACACAGACAGAAATGGGCAAAACAAAGAATGAATAAATATAAGCACAACACTGTAATCCAATGATGAAGGTATGCAGCCACCTGCCCAGATCCAAATCCATGCTCCTAAAATTTTTTTTCTATTTATGCAACTTCCTTTCCCAAGAAATTACTGGATAATATCCACAAATTGTTTTCCTCCATATTTGAGTATGATTGCTTAGATACCATAAAGCATTCTAGACAACAAAAGGAGAAAATTATGCACTGAAACTACAGGAGAGTTCCATGAAGTTCTCCTTTCACGTCTAAATGCTTTCACTCCTATAAGCAAAAGAGCAACTTAACACATCAACACACAACAGTGATTCATAAAACTACAAACTCAAACTGTCTGAATGTTGACAACAATGTTTCTCCAAGATGTAACAGTTACAACAGAGAAGAGTGAGATCCTTGCTACTAATACAGTGAACGAGGAGTGTGCACAATTTCCATACAGAAGTATTTTTGAAAATCTATGACTTGCAGATTCTGTGCAAATTCTGCACAGACATTCCAGAGGAAGCCATCAACCATTTTTCTCTTAAATCTGAAAAGCAATACTTGAATAAATATTAATAATGAAAGCAGTGTTTGAATACTAGAAAATTTCACTTTACCTTCAGACTCTTCAAGTAGTTGGATAACATACTTGGGTGAAAACGGTTTTCTTCAGCAACCTGTTCATCATATCTTGGTCCTAACATTGTCTTCAAAGGTAAAAACTTCCCTATGAAAGACAATCACATTTTGTAGTATTTTACACACACATATATATGCACGCTTACAGCTTGGAAATTTCAAAGCAACATGCTGAGCAGATTTAGAGGTTCACCTTTAATTAAAAATAACCACAGAAGTATTAGCAACAGTTGAACTGGAATACTTATTTAGTTATGAGTTCTCAGAATTCACAAGTAAGTTTAGAAGCTTAAAGGAAATATAGGTCGGCTCATCACAGAGAAATTTAACATTTTTAACTAACTTTTAGCATGATTTAAGTTGCGGAGCTACAACGTACAACAAATATAGAAAATTTAAACTCGGCACAGTTAAAAATATGTAAATAGCATTTTAAAAGATAGTTGTCACCCAACAATCAGCTTTGTCTACCTGCAAACATAAAACAGAGTAAAGATCACTCCAAATTGGCCCAGAACATCTGTGCACTACAGATCTTTCTGATGTGCTCCTTAGGCCTCTTGGAAGAGCTCTGCAGCAGCGTCCAACCTTCAGTCTGAAATACAACACCTATGTGTGGTTCAGACACCAGGGAAGTCACCAAACTGCAACAAAAACTTAACCAGAAGTAGTACTTACTGGACTATATCCACCACTCCCTACAAAAACAAAATCAATATTAAAAAAAATTTGGTTGTCATTCATCATATCCACCACAGAATAACTGAAATAATCTCATTAAAGGCCTCTAGCTCTTTTTTTCTGAACCCCAGCAACCTTCCATAGAAACACAGAATGGTTTGGGTTGAATAGGTCTTTAAAGACCATCTCATTCCAATCCCCCTTCCACGGGCAAGGACAGCTTCCACTAGACCAGGCTGCTGCTGTCCAGCCTGGCCTTGAACACTTCCAAGGACAGGGCACCCACAGCTTCTCTGGCCAACTTAGGCCAGTGCCTCACCACTCTCACGGTTTAGAATTCCTCCTTAATGCCTAACCTAAACCTCTCCTCTTTCAGTTTAAGACCATTATCCCTTGTCCTGTCACTAGATGCCACTGTAAAAAGTCCCTCTCCAGCCCTTCTTGTAGGCTCCCTTCAGGTACTGGAAGCCTGCTATAAGCTCTGCCCGGATCCTTCTTTTCCCCAGTCTGAACAAGTCTCTCAGCCTGTCATTCCCTCATAATAAAAGAAACAAAATCCTCTTGTTTTCAGCAAAACAAAGCTAAACAGAATGAAAAGACACTAAAATATTCATTGTATTCAGCCAGAAATCAAGGCTGGAGAAAGAAGCTCACTAGTCTCTGTAAAAACAGAAAAATGCATACCATTTCTATTACATGAGAGGTTTCTCTACGCAATACACTTCAAGTCCTCTGTAGCCTTAAATTCTATAAAATACCCTATATGTAGTCTTAAATAAACATTTACCTTTCATGAAAGAGACATTACAAATCACAGAAGATAGATAACATGGAAACCAGGGAGCTTCTGCAACTTGTCAGCTCAAGTTTGATGTCAGTGAGCACCATAAGAAACACCATCACTGTTACGCTTGTCTGAGCTATTTCAAACTTGAGAGCTAAAAGAAAAGTTATTCAATCACATAGTCAACATACACATTAAATGTTAATAAATTTTAGTCACGTCAACTAGTCTGACTGTTAGAAAAACTTCACTTTATTGCCCTTTGCCTTTTCATTCCAACAGTTACACACTCTCCACCCTGGTAAAGGCTGTTGACTTGGCTACCTCCCCTCCATTTCCTCATTTCTTCATCTAATTTTCTTGCTCCTTTGTGTCGTCACCTTCAACATTATCATTCAGCCTCTCTCTCTATTAACCCTTCCACTTTTACTGTAATCTTCCTCTGTACCAACTAATTATGCAAATTCTAATTTTAATGACCTTAATGCAAAAAAATCTACCATCATCATAAATTCTGCAAAACAACATCATGCTTGAAAGTTTTTTAACTTGGTCACTTGTCACACCCATCCTAACACACCCACTCATCCCTCAGGGAACATGAAGAATGTAACTAAGCTTTTTTTAGACAAGGCACTCAGTTAAGAAAATGAGCTGCACTGACAAAAGCCAATGGTATGTAAGAAAACCAGCATCCTCTACAAGATGCTGGGAAAAGAGAACAGATTTGGAAAAGTGCCTGGAGGTTACAATGGTTTCCTGTAGCATCTGATTAGAGACTGTCCAGTCGCACTAAAGAATGTCCTGCTCTCCACCTTCTACAACAGGGAACAAACACGTTCATTCTCTTCTCAGCAGCAGACCTTGATTTGCCATCTGATTTGCACTCTGATTTCCCTCTGAGCAAACAAAATACATTCCTGTTCATTTCCAGGAAAAGATAGACAAAGTAGTCCACTCAGCAGCCCCTGCAGCATTTGAATACCTTCAGACACCTGTGGAAGTGACAAGTACTTCATACAGAGCCTGTTTGCTATCACTTCCAAAGCTCAAACACAGATCTTTAGAAGGATTAGGTGTTCAGCTTCTACAGATTCCAGTTTGGCAGTATTATTGAAAAACAGAGCTTACGTGGCAGCAAAAAAGCAGCCTGTCAAGGTTAGAAGAGAGCAGTGAATTCATATAACTTGGTTCCAATTTAGGGAAATTTTATAATTGATTATGAAAATAACAGCTCTAGGGTTTTGGTTATTTTCTTTTTCTATGAGATTGCTGGAGAGGTTTTTATTTGTTTAGTTTGGGGGGTTTTTTATCCCTGCAATATAATTTCACATTATTCCCATGCAGTAAGCATGAAGTTCTTCCTAGTTTACATTCTTGTTTTTTTCCAAATTGTGACTGATATACATTTATTAACAATCTTGAATACGACCTCATACTGTGTTCCTCTTCTAAGACAAAATCAAATTTCCCTACCTGGCAAATTTGCTATTTAGTCTTCGCACACAAGCTTGAAGACAGGCCTCTCCTTGTCATTACAAGCTACTGAAAATCCCAGCTTTAATTCTAAGAAAGATTTCTAATCTTTTTGAGTAACATGGACTGGCATAAATGAGGCAGCAGCTACTGTCTTTTCTAAAGTTTTGCCTCACATCTTATGCTAAAGAAGCGATGTAGTAACAATGGATTGCAACTCAAGCCTCGACACACAAGCATTTGAAGATGAAAAAATCCTACATTGAATTAGGTGATCTAACAGTAACAAAGTGATATTTTACATGGATAGCAAAGCATCCCAAGGCATTCATGTATCCAAACTAAGTTACAATAATAATTATAACTCCCCAACAGAATTCTCAAATTAAACTCAAAATGTTCCTGGAACCTTGACAATTGATGACTACCTACTTCCACAACTAAGTTCAAATTTGTCAGACAGTTTTGGAAAGTGGCTACTAAAAATCATTTTCCAAATTAGTTACCTGTCTAACAGACAGGATTTCTTTAGGTTGAAAAATAGGTAAATAATCTAAAAATAAGAGCCCAGTATGTCAGAGCACAGACATCAAGTGGGTAAATCCGAGAGAAATCAAAGGGAACAACACGTGTCACATTTTCCACACATACATGCAATTATTTTGGCACTTTTGTTGTCTTCAAATTCTAGAGCCTATCAGTGAAAAAAAACTACTCTTAATTTAGTCTAATTTTCTGTGATATGAAGCTATCAACCCAATACATGGCTTACTTAAAACTATGTGTGACCATGGCATGTTTAGATTGAGCATTGATCAGGAAGGGTATACGGTGCAAAGTGATCAAAGTTAAGAAGTAAATCCGCAATTAAAAAAAAAACAAACAACACACCACCTCCTCTAAAAAGTAACAGTTTTCTGATTCAAGAGAACACTGGCTCAAAGCATCCATTTCACCATATCTCATCACCAACACTGGTCAATAAGGACAACTAGGAAAGAGAGTAAAATACTGACAATCCATCATTGGACTGTTCTCTCCAACTACAACAAGCTACGGCTCAGAAACTGCCTGAACCAGAAACATCACCCTTATTTAAGGTGCTTTCCCTACAACCATATGCAACATGGATGTTTTTAATACTGTCTCACAGTTCCACATGCTGCATGTCTACAACAGGATTAACTAACACGAATCAATAGAAAGAGGCTGAAAAACACTGCTGAGACATTTCTCACATCCTTTCTTCATTATCTTCCTAGAACTTTCCATGGTAATATCAAAATGGACTGGGTTTTCATGTTATGAACAGCAGGTACCTGCAGAGATGGTGATGCCAAGGCAATGAGGCTGAAGGAACCTGATCATTTCAGATCTAAGCATTCAGAGAAAGCTCTTTCCATCAAGTAGTGACTGAAGTGCAACAAGAGGATAAATGTGAAGATGTGCCATTCTGAACTGCTGCCATGCCATAAAACCAGAAAGTGGCAGAAAACTACCAATATTTAAAGCAGTGAACTGGAAAATAATGGGAGACACAGATTAATTCGCTTTGTCCAGCATAAAGGGTCCTCTTAACCTGAATGAACCAAATCTCAACAACAGAAGAGCTCCAAGCCTCGTCAGTACTTATATCTGAGGTCATTTAGAAATTTTAGACGCCACAACCAGCAGACAAGAGCATCATGACCAAACACTTGATGAATACTGGACCACAGAAGCCAGACAAACCCTGTTTACCAATGTTATTACTATTACACTATCAGATTGGAATAAAGTCACATGCGGATGTTTAGAAATGTTATTTAAACACTAAATAAAACCAGAATGTGGCACATCTGAGAAACAGTACCAACATCAGTAAAACCTAAAAATTATCTCTCATAAAACTGCCAGATGTCTTTGAATGTAAAAGAGCAAAAAAGGAGAGAAGACTGACGGTGTCCTGTTACTTCTGGTAAGTTGTGCGCACTAAAAAAACTAAGTCAGGTGAATGAGTGTAAGAACACATTCTGCTAAAGCAGTCAAAGTAATGAACCAAGCACTTTCCTTTTTTTTACTGTGACTTAACTTCCTGTGCACGATCCCTCAGAATGGAAAAGAATTACCTTGCAGTTCCTGAACAACCAAACACACAAGCAGTGATGGCACAGCAGATGACACACTGATGACCTGCATTCTCGCTTACTCCAGGCTGCTGTTTCTGAGAATCCACAGCCCAAAAGACAGACAAACAAAAGCTACGACTAACAGAGGTCAAGAACTTGCTGAGAAGAGAAACAAAGAATAAAGAGTCATTAGACTTTTTTTGTTGTGGTCAAAGGCTCACAACTTAGGCTGTGAAATCTCTCATTAGACACAAAGCAACGCACGTGCCAGTGATCAGGGAAAAGAGATAATAGAGATGAGCAATTCCACAGCTGTCATTTAACTCAGCCATGCTAAGAGGAGTATAAGGAACTCGAGGGAAACCAGTAACCCACAAAATGAACAACTGACATTAAACACTGGTAAATTCCAAGTAATACATATCAATGATTACTTAAGATTAAGCCTATTGAGATGTCTCACTAGGCTCTAAATAAAGAGTCATCAGTGTCTTCTATTCCACAACCAACTGCCATCAGAAAACCGTAAGATCATATGGAAATGTGGGATAAAATATGGGAGAGCTGTAACTGTTAAGCAGGACAATGCCATCCAAAACTGCACACTGAGTAGTGCCTTGTTTTGGAAACATGCCTTTAAATTATCCCAGATAAAGAAGTGAAAGAGTAAAAACTAGAAAGCATTGGAGAAAAATATCCTCGAGCTTGGAATTGCTTGCATTATAAAGGAAAGAAGAACGTGAGAAAACTGAAAAGAGCTGTATTTGTTTCCTTTATCTCACACCAACCAGCAGGGGAAGCATTCATCTCAAGTCAGTATGAAAATTAACCTACAATCAAAAATGTGCGTTTACGTGAAACCCAATTCACTGTCACTAGCAAGACCAGACAGACACCAACGGCAACCGAGGCTGACGGCAAGTTTTGGGCAAGAACGTCCCAGATGTCACCACCCACTGACAAACCGAGATAACACCTGTTCTATTGCTCGGCACCACCGAGAAGAGCCCGGCACCATCCTCTTGACATCGCTCCTTTAGATATTTATACACATTAACGAGGCCCTTCTGTGGCCTCTTCTCGAGGCTGGACAGCCCCAGCTCCTTCTGCCTTTCCTCGTTACAAAGATTCTCCGGACACTTGACCAACTCAGCAGCTCCACGACGGCACCTTCCGCACGCCCAGCTGCCGCCTGCCAGCTGCGACAGACGGGACAAGTTTTATCCCGAGACTGAGCCAGTGTGTAGGCAGAAGGCAGCCCTGGCTCCCCCGGGGCAGGGAAGGGCAGGGCCCATCCCCGCGAAGGGGACCCGGGGTGGGCCGGGGTCAGAGGCGGCTCCGGCCCAGGGCAAGCCGAGCCCGGCGCCGAAAGCAAAGCGCTGCTGCGGGCTGAGCTCTAAGGAGAACCACGCCCTGCACGGGCCACCTGCGGGACAAACACCGTCCGGGAGCTCGGGGAAACACGGCACAGCCGTGCCCCGGCACAAAGAGCCCCGGCCGGGACAGGGGGCGAGAGGCCACGGCGGCCACGGCGGCGGGAGGAGCAGGGGCGGCGGGACGGGAGAGCCGCGGAGCAGAGGTAAGGAGAGGAAAGAGGAGGGGAAGGGAGGGGAGCGGGCCGCCCTCGCTGCCGCCCCGGGGCCAGGCAGGGCCGGGCGCTCACCTGCCACGGGCTGTCCCCTCCTGGGGCAGTGGAGCCAGCGCGGCGGGATCTTGTTGTAGGACATGGCGGGGGCCCGGGGGGCCCCCAGGGGGCAGGGAGGGCAGGGAGGGGCGCAGGACAGCCCGGGCGCTCAGCGGAGCCGGCGGCCCCTCGCCCGCGGAACCTCCATTCAGAGCCGGCTCCGCCTCGCACACGGAGCGCCGGGAGCCCTTTCCGCTTCCGGGTGCCCGGGACAGGGGGAGGTGCCGGGCGGGGAGAGGAGGCTGAGGCGGGAGCGGGAAAGGGGCGGGTTGGGAACGGAGCGGGTCACGGGCTCCTCTTTGTCCAGGGAAGGGACACGGAGCTGGGGAAAGGGCTGGAGTGCGTGTCCTGTTGAGGAGTGGCTGAGGGAGCTGCGGTTGTTTAGCCTGGAGAAGAGGAGGCTCAGGGTCTCATTGCTCTCTACAACTGCGTGCAAGGAGGGTGTAGCCAAGTGGGGGTCGGTTTCTTCTCCCAGGGAACCAGTGCCAGAGGACACAGTCTCAAGCTGCGCCAGGGGAAGCTTAGGCTGGATGTCAGGAAAGAATTCTTAACAGAAGAGATGATTAGATACTGGAACGGGCTGCCCAGGGAAGTGGTGGAGTCGCCATCCCTGAAGGGGTTTAAGGAAAGGCCAAATGTGGCACTCATTGTCCTCATGGTGATGTTTGGTCACAGATTGAACTCGATGACCTCAGAAGTGTTTTCCAGCCCATTTGATTCCCTGATTCTGAATGAGCACGGTGGGGCCAGGGAAGTGAAGTGTCCGGAGCATAGCTGGAGGTAGCTGGGGCTGACAAAGGCTGTTGTGTTGTGCATGCCAGGTTTACACGGGCTTCAGGGGACACTGGGCAGGAGCCTGAAAGAGACTGAAGGCAGCAGACTACTTCAGCCTTGGAAAATTCCTGAGTTGAAAACAGCTGGAGGCTTTTACAGACATGGTTCCCCTGCTTTTAGTTTTCACCAGATGTTTCCTTATATTCAGAAGCAGAGATGGAAACAGGTGGATCCTTGCTCCAGCTAGTAGTACAGTTTGCTCCAGTCTGGAGGTGACAGGCTTGCTTGTGTAGCAGAGATGCCCCTGGGCTGGACTCTGTGTTTCTTCTGCAAAAATGCACAGCCAGGAAGATGGTGTGCAGATAGGTTTGCTTGAGAAAAACTGTGTTTCTATACAGACTGCCAGTGAAAATTCTCCATGGGCTGTAGGAGGTCTACTTGTTTGAAGAATTGTGGCCTGGCAGTGTTTTTCCCTGTGAAAGGAATATTTAAGGTGTGGTGTGGTTGGACTCCTGTAGCAGCCAAGTCCCTCACAGTCACTTGCTTGGTCCCCCCTGAAGTGGGACAGGAGAGAGAATCAGAAAGGTAAAAATGAGAAAGCTCAGGGATTGAGGTAAATATAAGGCAAATTAATGAATTTATTCACTAGTTCCCACTGGCAGTGAGGTGTTTAGCCATTTCCAGGAAAGCTGAGCTTCATCCTTCACAATGGTGACTTGGGAAGAAAAATTTGTCATTCCAAATGTTCCCTCCTTCCTCCTCCTTCTCAGAGTTTTTGTTTCTGAGCACAACATCATACGGTCTGGGATATCCCTCTGGCCTGTTGTAGTTCAGGTGTCCCCACTCTGTCCCCTGCACCCTCAGCCTGCTCACTGTCAGGGCAGTGTGAGAAGCAAAAAAGGTCTTGATGTTGTGCCCTATTCAGCATTAACTAGAACATCCCACTGTTACCAACAGTGCTTTGGTCACAAATGTAAAATGCAGCATCCTATTAGCTAGGACAAAGAAAATGAAGTCTCCCAGCCCAAACCAGCAGGAGTGGCTTCAGTGAAGCATTAGGAGACAACAGCAATAGATTATTCTTGTAATTTGTTTTCCAGTTACTCAATTTCAGTACTGTTCTATCTGGACTTTCTGTTTTGCCATAAGCCAGGTGTTCTGCCTTTGCAAGTCAGTAGGTGCCACAGCTTGCAGAACTAACCACTGTTATACGTACAGGTAAAATAGGAAGACCTTATGGAAATAATTTCATTTGTCTAGAATTTATGACAAACTTCATTACACAGTTACTGTGTTTCCTCCTGCAATTTATCGTTCTATGTTTTATTAGATACAACTTCTTCCCTAGTCAGTAATTGAGGTAGTCAGTTAAGTAGTTTGCATAACTGAGTCATTCTCATACTACATTAGAAGTTTCTGAATTTTGTCCTCTAAGGCTTTTGTCATTATCAGATATTCATCTTCTCATCTTGGTAAAATTGAAAGTCTTGCTACAGCAGAAGACTAATCATACTATTTTCCCCCAACTGTTAAATGCACTCCTATTAAAATGTTACTTTATGGTGTTCGAAATAAGGTGCCGGTTTTTCCTTTGCAGAACAAACAAGCAGCAGTCAGACACCAGGTGGTGCTGAAGACCGGCCGGAAAAGAAAGTGAAACTGGAGTGCAGGGGTAGACCAGAAAGAAAAAGAAGAGAAACCTCAAGATACTCAGTTTCTAATTTCGGTAAATTGGGAGCAAAATACATTAGCATCAGCAGAATGGCAACATTAGAAATGAAACCTTTTGCAGAAGGAGAGATTAGTATAAAAACATATGAATGAGCAGTAATCTGTTCTTGTCATCTAGATTTAATGTTCTGATATGGTTTTAAAACAAGCTTACGAGCTGCAAATCATAAATACCATGTAAAGTTAAATTGTGAGGGTATGTACAGACATTTCTATTTAGCATGTACAAGACAAATAATTATTTACAGCTGATGTTAACATGTTTTGCATACGTAGTTCATAGTTATGTATAGTATACTTTGCCATTTTCGACACTCAGAAACTATTTACACAGGCATAAGGTGATGTTTCCATGTGACATCAGTCTCTGTGAAGTACCATGTCCTGGTCGCCTTTGTGACATTACTAACCCTTCTGGTGTACCAGCACAGGGATCCAAGTGACTTTCCAAAGCCAGTCACACAGTGGCTGTGTCTGAACAAGGAGTGCAAGGGCAGCCATTGTAGTCATTTCAAGGATTGCTTTGAGAAAACAATTGACTCTGCAAAAGGAGTCAGTTTATTTAAGTTAAAGTGTCTGTGAAAGATGCTAACTGTATGCAAACATTCACATAGTCACATTTTTCTGCTTCCTGGTATAGGTGTTCACCTCGAAATAAGCTTGATACCATAAACTTGTAAGTTATTGTATATGGAACATAGCAAAATATATCTTTTTATCTACATAGCGAAAGATTTTTTTTTTTTAAATTTACTGATTCAGGTCATTTATTCTTTGCTTATTGTGTTTAATGTTCATGGCAAACTGACTTAGGACAAAATGGATGACTAGTACAATGTTCCTTTCTGACTGATTTCAGCATGCATGAAGCTTTTGTGGGGACAGGAGAGTACTGTCTAAATCTGAATAAATATTTTAACTTTGTTACTGTAGTTGTATTTTATTCCAGTAGTACTTACATTCCAAGGGTATAAGAAAAAAACACTCTAAAAATAATAACATGAAAACATACTTTTACATTTAAGTGAAAGTTATTATGGTTGCTATGATTGCAGTCTCTAACATGTATGTAGGCTTCTACATTTAAAAACATTGAGTATGCACAGACTCTTGTAATAACCAAAAGAAAATGCTTAGGAGCTCAATATTATTTAATTTATTCCTATTTATTTGATGTCAACAAACAATAAAAATTAAGAAACTAATTTCTGAGACAAACTATTTTTCTTGCTTTTAAAATTAAAATAAATTTAAAAATAAAGTTATTTTATTCCTTTATGCAATATGGAAAAGGGATGTTGAAAAAAGTTTTAAGTGCTGAAATATATTTGAGAAATAAAATGTCATTTGCAGTGTTCTTCCTATAGAGAGAACTTGGAGAGGAAGTCAGAAACAAAATTACCAGTCTTTAGTCTTCTGGACATTAGGGGGCACCACAACCTCACACACTTGGAATGATGTTATTTGAAGTACAGTCACTTTTCCTGTCCCAAGTAAATAGGAAACAGCATAAAATAGCAAAATCAACTCCTAGAGTCATTCTCTAGTGCAGTTATGACAGTTCTGAGTAAAATTTCCTACAGAACACAACCTATACATTCAGTAGAATATAAACTACATCCTCCTTTTTCTAAGAGTAATAAAACTAACAAACTAAGGGATGCAATATATGCGGCCTGCTTTCCTGTCTATTTCAATCCTAAATTTTCTTTCAGGGTTTCATTCTGGGAATAGGATGTGTTTAGTTCAAGCCTCTAAGGTATTGCAGTGTTAGTTCAAAATGTGGAGTAAATCTCTCTACAGGCAGGGAGCACACAGTGAACTTAGGATGGAGCTGCTTTAAATTCTGGTCCCTGGATCTAAATCCAGGTCCCTGAATTTGGTCTTAGGCTCAGGTTAATCACCATATCAGATTACACCACCGAATGTGTGTGTGCTGCAATGATGACATGCAAGTCTTACACTATTACAGGGGACATTAACAGTCTTAGAGGCAGACATGTCAGATGATTTGCTTAACAGGTGATTTCCTTAGACAGGATCTGTCCATGAAGGAATTGGAAAGATGTGCGTCTGCACAGAGGGAAGAAGGGTTGGTGTTCTTGAAGGGGGATTACAGCTGCAATTTCAAGCATTGATTTACAGAACTGAAAAACAAGATGCCTTGCTATTGTACCTCTGCAGCTGAAATGATTATTGATGAAACAGAGATAAGGAGCTGCACAACAAGCTTATAAGGATGCTGCTCATCATTCCTGGAAGACAACACTGGTCTCCCTACCATTCTTACATTCTTACCTGGACACCTGAGGCCTTACCTGCATCAGGTCTGAAGGATAATTTTCCATGGAAATCAACACTGTAAAAAATACCCAGATGTAACACTGAAGAATATGTTCTACTGCACAAAATGAAATCATATGATAATAATCTGCTTTGAGTATGGATAAATTAATCAACAAACTAAAATGTCATAATGGAAGATGACTCGCAGTAGGGCAAAGTATGACATAATATATGAGAAACTCATCTAATTTATTTAAGTGGAAAGTATGACTCATAGTGTTTGGAGCTGGGCTAGGAGTGACTGGATTACACAAAGTAAAACAGCATTCTGTTGCTACACTTTCTAGTTTCTCTACTGCCTGAATATGGACATCTTACTAAAAATCTTTCCCTGACTGGAGGCTGTGGTAAAAAATGAAAGAAGTAACTGAGGTTCTGGTTAGTGCAGGAGGCAGACTAGGACAGTCAGTAGCTATTAGGGGGTTATCAGTCCTCTACAGCCTGAAATAGCCAAGAGAGAGTCAGTGCTTCAGCCTACAAATCTGCGTGTTTGATCATTAAGTTCTGGGCTGCCATACAGGCATAAATCTTTTTCTCCTGTGATCAGTCACACAAAGAAAAGGTTATTGCCCATAAGCACTCTCTCAGACTTTCTGCATCATAATTTTGTGCTTATAGACACATATATTATGATTTTATACATGAGTATAAAGCTTGTGAAGAATAACGTATATGAACTACAATATAGTATCTGGAAGAATACATACAGACTCGATTTTGATTATACGGATTTATTGTACAAAATAGGTGAATCACACGGTAAAAATGTAAATGGAAACCACAGTCTCTCTTAAGGTGCTTGCAGTCCTGAAAATATCCCAAGAAATTGGCCAAAAGCAAAGGAAGGGAATACAGAGTAAAGGAAAGGGATCAGGCTTTCAGCCCTATGGGCTTTTTAGAAATCAAATCTGAATATATATATATTCTATACAAATTAAGTTATGGTAATATATATGTATGGTTATATAATCAGATGCTCAAA
>VYZS01076700.1:0-39376 GCA_013400695.1 Neodrepanis coruscans | reverse complement strand
CTCCCTGCGCCGCCACCGGCACCGGCCTCTGCTCCGCCGAGGTTACCAAGGCGATGGCTTCGCCCTCGGCCCCGTACCGCCAACCCGGGCCGGCCTTTCGCTATCAAACCGCGGGTGGCGGCCAATGGCGCGGCGCGTCCCGCCCCTGCGGGCGCTCCCCTTCCCCGGAGGGCCGGAGTTGGCCGCACCTCCGGCCGCGGAGCCGCCGTCGCGATCGCGCTTCGCGCTCCAGCAGCGCTCGCCGGCCGCCGCCGCCCGGGCTGACGCGGTTCCACTTCCCCCGCTCGTCTGGCGCTCCCCGGTCGCGTTTCGCACTCGCGGCTCCCCGTAAGGCCGGTGCCGCACACTCCCTATGGGCCAAGCCACGGCCGGGCATCCCACCGGGGACAGGGGCAGCACGATGGAAAGGGCTCACCCAAGCGCAGCTTTTCCGAAGCGCCTTTTGAAAATCAGCAGCTTTTTACCTTGCCAGTGGCTTCCGTGATACATCCTCATTTCAAGAGTCTTGGTGGCGAGCTGTTAGGAATAATTGCATGGAAACTAGTACGTATAGAAGGCTTCTAAGGCTTAAAAGAAGCAATCAAAGAAAAGCAAGGTGGAATGCAACCGGTAATGAAACAACTTTTGCATGCAGCGGGCCGGTCCCCACCCACTGAAATCAGCAGCAACATTCCTGCTGCCTTTAATGAACACAGGGCGAGGCATAGCACATCCTTCCACAAAGAGTATGATCATATTATGCGTATTTTAACATCCCTATGCTATGCTAGTAATCATTAATCTTGTCTGTTTTAGTCTGTTCATTTTTCCAGTTATTCCAGTTTTGAAAATAGACGGATGGATTTACTTCCTCATCAACTTCACTTACCAATTCTCAAGGCACTAAAAATCCATTAAATTTGCATCAGAAAACATCTAGGGGATGTTTAGCTGTTTGTTCCAAACAAACCAACCAACCACAACATGGATTAGCTAGAAATCTATGGGAAGGACAATGAGCTCCCCTCTAACTTCAGCAAATGGGATTTTTGCATGAGTGGTGAGCGTGCAATGCTACATCCTGGCAAATCTCAGTGGAAGGGCAGAAGTTAATGAGAAATCTTGCCTACCGTGTGTCAGCTGCCTTCACAGCCTGTCTGTTGCGTGTATCAATTAACAGTTCCCCTTCCTGCTTTTAACCAGCTCCTTTAAGGCCGCTCATTGTTCCTGAACATCATGTTGCTTCTTCACACCAGAGTGCGGTAACTTCACTTGACTTCCCTTCTTCCTGAGGAGAAAAAAAAAAGCCAATATGTTTCAAATGAAACTGGTTTATCAGGCAGACGTACAGCTCATACAAATGGATCATGTCCTTTATAATGAAGTTGGGTTCAGCATGCTGAGCCACTTGTCTCTTCTGTTTAAAGTTTACATTGCTACTGAAATACATTTCTGAAGAATAAGGTATTAATGAAATACAGTAGTGCAAGAAGTCCAAGATACGCAGTTTTTCAAATTATTGTAATACTTGTGGTTTTGACATTAAATATTCCAGATAGTCTTGGCTTAGATACTGAAACCTTGGCTTGCTGGTTGGCCTCACTGATGACAAATGGGTTTGTGCCTGGAAAGGCTAGATAACGTTTTTTAGAAAAAAAGCTATTTACTCTGGATCTTGCAACATGAAGTTGTTGTTCTACAGGATCAAGTGTAGTCTTTGTAAAGTACTAGTCTGAGCAGAGAAATACAAGCCAGAAGCTTAAATATCTGTTTACTGCCATCTTTTCAATTGAATAATGATGCCTTGAATTGTCTGTCATGTAAAGCCCGAAGCACTTAGAAATTGTCTTGTATAGACAGTTCCTGCTGTATCTGTGAGTAGATTTCAATGAAAGCTGCCCACACAAAGGCTTTCTGTAGGGTTGTAATCCCTGATTTCAAATTTCCTTTCCGTTTTCTGTCTTAACGCCTCCACATACAATATCAGTATTTTGCAGGAGGAATAAAGAGATCTCAATCAGTATCAATTAACATATTTCAGATTATAGTTTATCAACTTGCATTATATTTATGTTCTTGTCACACGTGGGGTTGTTATGGACAGTGTGTGCAATAAGGTTAAGAAACTTGTTTCGAAATATCTTAAAGAAATGTTTTTATATTCTATATGGCAGGGAAAAAAACCCAGACTTTAAATAGAATTTTAATTTTCAATTTCCTTATCTTTAGATTCCTTTCCCACCCCCCTTCACAAAACAACAAATGTTCTATTATTCTCACCCCCCGGGCTATTGTTACATGTGTTCTCAGTGTAACAAAGGAGTTTTGTCTAAAAAGGCTGTATCTGAGTCATGTCTTTGCATGTGAAGCAGCTGTACACCTAGGGCACATTCCTGGCCACTTGAAAATGTGTCATTTTCAGCATTTTGAGTTTACATTATTTGAGTCCTGTGTCACTGCAGTGATCAGAAGAAAGGAACTAAGTTGTCTGTGTATCTGCAAACATCAGAGAACCTTGGCAGCAGACCCAGACAGAGAAAGAAAATGCAAGTGAAAATGGCATGTTAAGGATGTTTGGCCTAAAGTAGAAAAAGGTAATCTGAAAAATATTGACATTGTTAAATCTAAAGGACAACGATTCTCAACACAGCAAAATACTGGGCAGGAGGTGCTTAGAAATATTCACCACGAAACTTAATGACCCATAGGAACTTGTTACTGTCTGATACTGTGATAACCAAATCAGCTTTGGGCAATTAATGCACAGGAATGTATTGTGGTGAATACAGAATAACATGAGAATCTTTCATCAGTATTTCTTTTCTTAAAGAGTTACATTCAATACTGTGTGAGCAGAGAGAATAATGGTCACTTTACTCTTCATGGTCATCCCTTTGTCAGTTTGCTGCCTACTGTTATCCAAATAAAAGGCTCTAGGACATCTTGTGTGTGACAAATAATATATCAGTCTCCTCAGTAGTCACTAGAGGAAAGCCAGTTTGGATTATAATATCTCCCCTTTTATGTCCCTCCTTCATCTATACCAGAAAAAACATGTCTCCTGTTGTCTAAGGTAGCAGGTTGTTACCATTTGGAAGATAGAATCATCAGTCACTGAAATTCAAGAGATGTTAATAAACAAGTGAATAATTTTGGCATGACTATTCAAACCATGTGTTAAGTAAAATAAATCAGATGAATCAGATTTAACTGTCAAAGTCTATATTTAATCTCATAAAAAGGAAATATTAAGAGATTCCCAAAACATGATTTCATGCCCCAGGTTAAAGGGGCAGCACATATAAACGATATGACAGAGCAGATAAGGTATGTGGATAGCATGGTCCTGTTGCAGGCTCAGCTGATAAATAAAAACTGTCCTGCTGGCCTGGACCTTCCCCATCCCTGCAGTTGTTCGACAGAGCAAGCTGTGAAATCCAAGCTGCCCATTGCCATCAGGGCCCTCAGGTGCACTGGGAAGTGCTAATGGCACAGGGAAGAGCTCGGTGTGACACCAGCTCAGTGGGGTAAGCCTACCACCCCCTCAGAGGGGCTCTGTACAGTACATTGGTCTCTGTTCCTGTGCTTGCACCAGTGTGTGTGTGTCTTTAATAAGCTTTGTCTCATGCTGACTCCGGTGAAGGGGAAGGCAGCAGCAAATAATGGGCTGAGTGACACTCAGGACCAGACTGCAAATGCAGATGTCAGACAGAACAGATGCCGAGTTTGGCCAATGAAGCAACAGCCTGCAGCAAGAAAAGGCAGCTTTTAACAGTGCTTTGCTAAACTAAGTTAGTTAATATGAGTTATATTCAGTAGAAAAGTTCTCTGAGAACTTCCAGCACACATAGAGGAGACAGAGAGGAAAAACTCCTTCACCTGCAGTAGCCCCTCAAGTAGGCATCAGCACTGATACTCAGTCACCATCCTGCCACTTCACTGTTCTGTTCCACCTACTGAATTCTATGCCTGGGGCCTCTCATTTTAAAATTTTAAACCTAACTTAAATGACACAAAGCCATTTGAAGTAGAGGGCCTCTTCCTCAACCTCTCTGACCTCCCTGACCTCTGTAACACACCAGAAGTAGCAGCACATCAGCTGATACACCCACCAAAGCAGACACAGCCCTGCTGTGAATGAGTGGGCTCAGCTCCTTCCCCTTTTCCCCACTCAGACAAACTGTGTGAGCTGGTGTGCAGCAGCAGGGCCAAGATGCAGAGAGCCCTTACTCCACCAAAGCTCTCCTGGAGCATTGGCTTTGCTTGTGATCACACAGAACAACTTCTCTTGGGCCCCCCACCTGGGCCATGGGCTGGGGAGTTGGAAAGGGGAATCCTTCTGCACTGAGGCTGCAAATGTGTCAGTAAGACCTGGGAGCTGAACTCCTCTGCCCTACCCTGCAAATCCACACCCAGAAGGCACATCATCATATTGCCTCAAATCACAGAAACTCCATGGACAGAAGCTCTTAGGCAAGCACTCTTAAATGGTGGCATTTTGATCAATTTATGCCAATCCTATTGTAATAAAGCAGAAATATTTTTATTTTCTCTGTAGATAAACTAATTGAAAGTAGTTAGCTGTCACTAATTCTATACTATAACCAATGTATATGTAGTTGCTTATTTTCTGCATCTGTTCACGACAGAAGTTTCTGGGTATGGTCACACTTTACAAGACACCTTGTTCAAGAGGTATGTGAATATCCATCTTGTATCAGCCAGTGAAGACAAAAAAACCTGCGCAGAACAATAAAGAACATCCTGCAGTGGCCAACTGGCTTTCCAGCTACATTCTCTCTTTACATATTCTACATAGTCCTTAATTTTACCAGTTTCCTAACACAGACGTTGCAAAAATAGTTCCATCAATACAAAACAAATTCTCTCCTCCACAAGCATCTTGAATAGTTAGTGCCTAATGGAACAAGACTTGTGTCCACATGTAACCTCACAGCCCATACACGCAAGTCTCCCACCAGCTATTATCTCCTCTGCCCTCTTTGAGTCCAAACTCATAACCAATATTAACATACTTCTGTAATAAAAAGCAGTATTAGTGTTAGAATTGCCAGTTTTTAGATGAGGCACCAAGTTCCCTTGTGTTATTTCTACTGACTTTTCTAATCAAATACAAAGATCCCATGACACATTTTGACAAAAAGTAGGGCACAGCCAGCTTATTTATTCTTTTACTAAAAATAGGCTTCAATGTCCAGCAGGTTGTAATGTGTGAGATAGAACTTCAAGTCTAACAGCTGCTGTACCTGCCTCAATACATCTGTGTTACCAGCCCCTCTTTGCAATCTGCTAATTATGAAAATCAAACATCAGGCTTCACAATTACTTTATCAGTTCCCTTTTTCTAAAATGCTTACTAGGGTTAGACTATCCAACAATTTGAAAAAGCAATAAAATACCTTCTCATCCTTACAGGAGGAGTTTCTGACACCCTTCCAAGCACAGCACAGCATGTTTTCCATCTCTTGGGTTAATGGCATATTACTATTCTCAGCCAGAGGCAAAGACTAGGAAGAGATTCATTACAGGAACTGAAACACAAATGGTTTAAAGAAATCTGTATCTCTCCCACCTTCTTTACATATTTATTTTCTAGCTGGCCTTTTTGTTAAGGCGATTCTGATAATAGATGTGACAACTGCGAAAACGAATAATGATCAGGAATATTATTGAGTAGTCACACTTTTTAATGACTGTGGATATGAAATACAATATATTATTTTAGAATTTGGCCTTGAGGAGGCTTTCAACTGATGTTTTGTCACATCTGCTTACACCACTTGTCCAGCCACAAGATTTCATTTTGTGCAGAACTGCCATAAGAGAGCAAACAGTCTTTACCCTGAAAGCACACTGACGTAGTTATCCTTTGGGTCAAACACATTTACTGACCTGCAGTGCACAGTTGACATCACTTTACAATTTGGTCAGGTACCATTTGTGAACCATGAAAGACTTGCTGAAACCCAAATCTTTCTTTATCTTACACAAATTGTATGTCAAAGAAAGAGATAAAAGCAAAAATGGTATATTGCTGCTACTATAAAACACAGATATTGTACTAATATTTCACTAGCCCATGGAAAACACAATTACAGTGATTTCATTGCTTATCACACACTACCAGAGAGCTACATCTGTGTATCTCTGTAGCTACAGAGCAGGGCAAACTATAAAAGGATGTTATAAAATTTTAAAAATCAGTAAGTACAAGAAAAATAATAAATACTAACTACATGCATCATCATTTCTCAAAAAATATCTATTAGCTACAAATGGTCTTTTATTTTGAATCCCCATTTAAAATCTCAGATTAGAACAACTTCCCTCTGGTGAATGTATTGTAATTTCAATATTACTGATGAGATTCTATTTTTAAAAGGACTATCTAAAATACATGTATCCAGCAGATAGGCAATTAAAAGGCATTTACAGATTTCTTACTAAAGCTGTTTCAAGTTTCTCAATGCCTTCTAATGCTAATTCATGAGCATTTAATTTCAATGTTTAATTTGCTATAAAACTGTTCTTTAGGATAAGATCAGTGCAAGTAGAATCACAAAGACATGCTGAAATCAGTGAGAGCTGATTATTCAGTGCTCTGCTGGAACAGATACTTTCATCTCACAGTTCTATCGATTCAATATCCAATAACCCAGAGCCATGAGTCTCATCCTCAGAACAACAAGCCCTCTGACACATTTCAAAGCAGCACCCACAAAGTGTTATTAACAGGCACTGCACAACCAATGCAGGAAAGATTCCCGTAATACTCCTGAAATGCCAGTCCATTTTTTGAAGCAGTACTCAGCACAGCCTTTTGTTGCTAGACAATCCAGTCATCCTCAATCAGGAAGAGTCATGTTTCTAGGAATTATATTTTAGACAGTTTCTTGGAGCTGCATATGCATCATCTCCATTTGTAGTCCTCAAGAGCTAACTAGAGTTCCCCAGTTTGACTAGGTGCCATCACCAAAAAATAAAAAATTGTTGCAGCATAAGAGGACAAGTATATTATTTCTTCCAGAACTAGAAATTAAGCCTGCCTTACTGTTTTGGAAACTCCAGGCTTTGTGGTAAATCACTTTTTACAATGTTTCCAGGTATTGATTAACCAAAAAATTACCTGTGTGTTCCACCAACTCTGTATGACAATCTATCAAAACAAGTCTGAAAGTTTCATTTATATGACTCACACACCTTTAAACAACTATGCAAATCCTGCCAAGTCTCTGTTTATCACAGCTTTGTCAGCAAAACAAATCATTCAGCAGGTGAATCATGAAATTACTGTCTGTGTGGATGAGGGAAGAAGACAGATGCCAACTTAACTTCATGCTTCCCAATCTATTCCTCCTTCCCATCTCCTTTACTGTATCAGTGTGACATCGCTCCTATGAGCAGGTGAACTCTCCTTGGCTTTTCCTCAACACACAGCCCATTTGGCTGCAGCTCAGAAAGTCCTTTAGGCACATCAGGAAAACTGAAGCTTAAGTGGTTTGCTCAGGAGAGAGCACTTGGTGCCTCCCTCTGAGAGGGAAAGTGGGGTTTCATTTCCAGTATGAGAAATGGATGCATTTAAATAGCTTCAACATCTAGTGTGTAGCTCTCCTGCTTGGAGGGGGGTCACAAAGATCTTTTCTTTGCAATTCTGCTCTACACTGAAGAAAGACTGACAGGGTGTCACAGCTCAGAAAAGGACTAACCATTTGGACAAGGTTAGATCACCTTTGCAAGAGAGCACATTCCAGCTGTTCATAAAAATGTGGCTCAAGAACATTTTTTTTATTCCTGGAATGTATCTCACTGCCAAAGAAGGTAGCTGCGATCAGGAACATATTCCATGGGGAGCAAACAAATTCTTCTGCAAAGCCATTCCTCCCTGCTCCACCCCAGCTGACATTACACTAGTTGAATAATGCATGTCAAGGTATTAAGTAACATGTAAACAGTTCCAGTAAATGTTTCTGCTGCAGGCCTTGGTTTAACTGGTATTGCTTCCCCCCTGTAATAATGGAAAACCAACTTCCTCAGCTCTTCTGCACCTAAAACTTAATGAAGCACTTCCCCCCAATCACTGACTGGAATCTCCCTCCTGCCCTATTGCCAAGATGGAATTTAAACCCCTTGAAAACTTACCTAATGAAGCCTTTTTCAGACATGGACTTCCCTGAAAGCCCCTGACTGGCTTTTCAGCCTATGCAATGGGACAATCTGATGTCTCAAAAGTATTACAGTTCTGGTAATACTTATAATAACAAGTGAAAAATTCCAATCAGAAACAAGATGGGGGTTTTCTCGTACCACTAAGGACATTTTATATGAGCCCATCATGCATTGCCCAACAATATTCCCCATCCCAATTTTGAGATCATGGTTTTTTACATTTTTTTCCCAAGGGTGTGACTGCACAGTGCTGGTAAAAAGCAGTTCTTTTCAATCTGGTAGAGGAAATCTCCTTGGGATTTAGTATGGCTTTAGGCATTCACACTGCTTCCACAGCATATGCCAGTAATTCCTTTTCCTTTGCTGTCTGTGACATTCCACAACAGGGGCAAATACCATCCTGAGCCAATTAACTCAAAGGGGACATCCTCAAAAGCTAAAACATCACTGGGATGAAAATGGGCTCTTGAATCATCTCCATGAGACTGTGAATCATTGGTCTCAATGGAGCACTGCTCAAGGAAATTTCTGGGATTTCCACTGGAATTTATACTTTTATGGAGAGTTTTTTGTAGGGGACACTGACCTAGGGTCAAGTATCCAAGGAACTCCCAGGAAAACACACAAAGTTCCACTTTAAAAAGGGCTTGGGCAATAAGTTTGAACAGAGCTGTTCAGTGAGAAGGTAAAGTCATGCATTTTCTATAACTTATTCCAAGTATAAATGATTACTTTTAATGTTTGTTAAATACACAGGGCTGAGAGTTGTGGGTTGAGTTGGATTTTCTCCTTTCCATAATTGTTTTCCTGGCAATAGAGTTGAGGATGTACCACAAGCAGCGCTAAACATGACTTAGATCCAAGAGTCTAAGTAACTGCAACTAGTGAGAAATGTGCTCCTGTTTGGGCAACATATGAAAAGCAGAAATACCAGAGAAGAACATCCTCCAAGCCTTCTCTGGCCCCCTGCTTACAGCAGCCTTTGTTGCCTGGATGACAAGTGATGGGTTAGTGATACTGAGTATCACAGCTCCCAAAGTCAAGGCTTCCCACCTCTGTGTGACAACTGTAGCACCAGTAGCAGTGACTGTTCAAAGACAATAAAGCACAGAGAAACTGAAATGACACCTACCTCAGCAAAATCAGATCACAATAACATGACAACTGTTATGCACATCTCAGCAACTGATGTGGGGCTATTTTTTGATCTCGGCTGATCGGGAGACAGGCACAAAGCAAAAACCACGCCAGAAGGAGCTCAGAAGATTGTTAAGTTAATGACTGCATTACGGCCATCACAGGAGTGCCAGTGCTCAGTAAGGAGTGTTTGTGAATGCTGCTTCCCTGCTGCTTTTAGTTTCCTACAGAAGAACAACTATTGGAAAGACCAAACCATCTGCTACTGGAAAGACCAAATACCTTCAGAGAAAGCTTTGGACAGCCACTGCTGCTTTCCTAAGCAAGAGTAACTCACTGCATTCTTAATTCTTCCTTATACTGTGAAATAACCCTTTTTGATGAAAGACTAATAAAACTACTGATTTCCAGACTTGTAAAAATGTTCAGGCTAGGTGGACTCTCAGAAGGACTACTGGCTTCTAGACTTTTGAAAACACTCTATTCAACTGAAAAGCTGTTTATTTTTCAGTCAAGTCACTGAGGGCACCAAAGCTCAGGTATAAATTCCCTATACAGAGAGGAATGTGACAACAGCAAAGAAAATTCATTTGTATTCTCCTTCCTCCTCCTCACTGCATTCAGTGTGTTCCCCAGCTCTTGCCTGGATCCATCTCCAGGGGGCCCAGAGAAGAGCTTTCCTGAGAGGACTCATTGGTGTAGGCATTGCACACATGTATAGATGTATGTAATCCACACCTCCTGCAACTTCACAGCAATTTGGCCTTCTAGCTCTTAACATATGCAAGTAATTACAGACCGCAGCGTGTTATCCTCTAGGATCTTGTGGTTACAAAGTAGTGTCTGGCAGCAGCACAGACTCCTAGCCCTATTTGCAGAGTCCTGTGTACCCACCATGGAGCTGGGACCGTGCTCATCCTGCAGATAATCATGACTGTGGAAGCCAAGCCTGGATGGCAACGACAGCCCATACACATTTGGTGTATGGAAGTGTCCACACACCTGTCTGCACATAGATCTCTATCCTTACTACTGTGTGCTAACTCACAAAGCTTTGAGCAGAGGACCTTGGTAAGCCTGTTTCAGCTGCAGTGATTCATATCTTACACTACTACAGTGAGCTGCTAAAGCAAAGCAGTGATGTAATGCCACTGAAGGACAGCACGCTGCCTTTAGCCATCCCCCACAAATCCAACAGCATTTCTAGTGCCTCTATACAATGGATACACACATGGAATTATTTAAACTGAAACTTCAAGGACATCCTTTTCTTGTCATTATGTTTACAATTCCTTTTGTCAAGTACAACAAGTTAGGGTGACTCAGAGGTGGCTAGAGAGGCATTTCAAAACAGCAGAAAGTATCAACTCTCACACACCTTTGTCCTCAAGAATTGTTAACAACAGATCCAATACCTAGAGTAACCACAATACAGAAAAAGAAATCTCCACATTACAGTGAAAAAAGTCTGAATTAATGAAATAACACCTGTAAACTTCAAAACCATCCTATGCTAACTCCTTCATATATCCAAAATAACCTCTTAAAACACTACAGTTTAGCATCAGTGGTTACCTTTAATAATTTAAAGATGTATACTTAACCTTTAAATCTTGAGTCTAATGCTAAATATTCCTTTGAGACAAAGGCTTGTGTAAAGTACTAGAGAGATCCATACCTTACCTCTTTTAATTTTTCTCAAATCTTGTTTTCACAGATATGTCAAAAAGAAATACATATAAGTATGAAAACCAAGATTATGTTGCAGGATGTAAGGCTTCCTATCAAAGAACATTTATGGCATACACTTTATGGCTTAATCATTTTACTCAGATTGATGATTCTTAGCTAAATTATCCATAAAACATAGCTTGAAAAAATTGAGCATGATTTTGTTTTGTTGGTTTTTTTCTCTCACCCCCATGACAACAGCTGGAGGAACAGATGTGCAGTTCTAGAGTGGCTTGGCCATACAAACTCTATTAAAAAACTGATTATTTCAAGTTGTTCAGGATCAAGTGATAACCGCCCTCAAAAAATGAAAAAAAGCAAACAGATTCTAATTAGTATATGATAGAAGTGGGGCTGTTGCACTGTGCAAACCCTGAATTAGAATAATAATACAGGGAGACTCAACAAAAGCAGCTTTGTGTTTATCATTGCAGCAGTAACAGCTCCTCTGGGGGCTGCCCCTTCCAGCACATGGAATACTGCAGCAGGGTAATCAGACTGGTTTTCCACACCCTGCTAAGATAGACCTGAAAGGTGCTTCTATAGTGCAGTTTAAAGAGACAAACTTGTGTCCCGTGCTACACGTCTTGTCTGACAGTGAATTTTTAAATAAATCCTTGTGGGCAAAGTCTGACTAAATCACACTCCCGGTAAGATAGCTCTGAAAGTTCAAGCACGCCTATTCAGTGCACCCGCGGCATTGCCTGCAGAAACCTCAGCCATTCCAATATTGCTCCTCCCTGTCTTTACACTAAAAATGAGTTGTGTCCTCCACCTGCACTTCGGACTGATGGGAATATGCTCTTCCAGCTGATACACATGACTGAGTCACTCAGCAGAAAACACCTGATCTGCATCTTAGTGAAGTGCTTTGCACTTAGCAAAGGATGGCACCCAAACCCATTAGGGTTAGTACTGGAGGCTACTGAAGGCAGAAGGCTACAAATGAATAACTGTATGTCAAGTTTATTGCCAGTTCCACATTGCTGTGGTTGCTTCAAGTTCTTTAACAGATACTGAGATACTGAGTACCTTAATTAGCAATCTGCCTTTTTAACACACAGAAAATCACAATATGTTTTGCACTCTGGGTCTGTAGTGTCTGATTCCACAAACCCACACGTGTAACCCTACACATGTGAGCAATCCTGCTGAGCCCAACCCTTTTTCTAAGCCAGTCTGCCCTCAATATATGTCAAGTTCTGTACATTTTGCCCGTTTCCAATTCATTCCATCTGTTTACGGCCTTTCCATTTAGTTGACTACGATTTTCCAAGGTTTCAAATTCTTTTTTTTCCTTTCATTTATTTTCCCCCTATCTGATGTACATTGTAATGATATTAAGGGGAAATTTATGAAAAAACTAGCTTAACTCAATTTTTTTCCACATTGTTTTTCTCCAAACTGGCTGACTGAGTATGACCTTTACAAAGGTATTTGGCAGAGGCCCGTCATTTTTCAAGTTATTTTTCCAATTTTTGTCAGTGAATTTTAAAATCATTATCAAATTATTTTTGTTACATTGGATAAAAATATGTTCTCTAGCTAAGCTGACATATTTTAACATAATTCCTTAAAACTGCATGAGATAAATTAAGTACACACTGGGGAAAAACAAAACAAAACACAAAAGTCCGGTTTGTGGCCAAAATTCCACCTACACTTAGAAGAGAAAGGGGAGAAAAATGAAATCTCCTCAGTAGTGTTTACTAAGAATTACTTACTTTCTATGACTCAAATCAACAACATTAGAACTGCCATGTCCAGTAGGTTATGTATCCATGGCACACACAGACCAAACTGCTTGTTCCTTATAGCTTTCATTAACCGCTGATGGGGCGTTGGTTCCAGATGCCAGGGTGGAATCAGGGGATCAGTTCAAATATCTTCTTACAGTAGCTGCTAAATCCTAACTATTTTAAAAGATTGAGTATGACAGGTCAGAGAGAGGAATAAAGAGTTTTATTCATGGAGAATCTTACTAGCCTTCAAAGCAAGTCATATGAGACATATATGAATACATATGTTTTTATAGCTTGTGCCTAAATTAGAAACAAGATTAGAAATCTCAATGTCCCTCATGAACTCCTTCCTGTCTCACCACGTTTTCCTATTCATTTTGGATGACACACTGTCGCCTTTATTCTTCTTCCTCCTCTTTCCCATTCTTGTCATTTGTCACTCCACTTTGCACATCCTGCTTCTTGAATTTGTGTCCACTTTTAACTGTAATTTGCATTCAAAGACGCAATACACCAAGTTTTGGCACTTCAGAAATCTGGCAATTCCCAGCTATGAACTTCCCATCTTGCCTCCACTAAACAAGTCAATAACAAAAAGCACAAGGAGAAAAAAACACTCCCAAACAAAAAACAAAAAAATCCACAACCCCTCGAAAAACCAAACCAACAAAAAAACCAAAACCCAAGAGCAAAGCCTGAGATTACTTGAAATTATGGAGCTATTTGTCCTGAATGTTCTCATTTCAAGCAAAGTGACCAAACTATACTGGCAGAAGCCAAGAACAGATGCATCTTAAACTGTCTAGGATTATTTTTATTATTTTAGTTCTAGAAATTATGCAGAAACTATAACTACACAACCATGCTAGAAGCCTCCAGGGATGGGGTTGCCTTCTCGGGGCAGATCTGAACTCATCAGCCTTGCTGCATGTTCTGGCTCAGTCATTTTATCTTAATCAACTTGCCTATGCCTCCCTCAAAATAACTGTGTCACAGAACATTCAATAATGGGACTTTTACTTCTCAGATGAAGAAAATAAGAACACATGCCACATGTGTGCTTCTGTTACTCCAGAGTGGTTTCACAAATCTGCAGAGCATCAGAAAGCGCTTTTGTTCTGCTGCACCTCTGCAGAGCTCAGGTTAGCAAGGGCAGACAACGGAGCTTCAGGCAGAAAAGTGTGGAACAAGTCTCCTTTCTGGTTCACTTATCACCACAACACGTTTCACAAAACAAGCCCAGCGCACACTCCTGCTGCTTCACTTGGCAAGTGTCTCATCTGTCTGCCAGGCCCTGCTTTGGGTGAGAAGGCTTTGCCACTGCCTGCTTTAAACGTGGTGTCCTCGGCCCCCTGGGAAGGGCCGACAGTCCTATGGGAACACAGTCACTGCCGGCTCCTTCAGCTTCCTCAGGCACTGGTACTGCCAGGACAACTGCACTGCAGCTCTGAGAGCAACCAGGGCTGAGGGCAAGCAGTACACCTGCACCCAAACACCAATATCTGACCCAAATGCTGCTATTGCAGTGACAGCCCAACAGAGTGGGGACAAAGCCAGACTCCAGCCCTCCTAAACAAGCAGTGCTCAAATACGCTTCACAACAAGGTAAGAAATGTCCGCTGCATATACCACTTATGAGCGAGAAAAATTGCCAAAGCAAAATTCACTAGGAAAAAGGCCATTTCCTCACCCTCTGGCAATTGGAACTAAACCAGGACAAGCTAAATGAGTGAGGCAGAAGTACAAGCCCTTTGACCAGCTGAATAGGGGGGAAGAAAAAAGAAAAAAAAGAGAAAAGAAGACAGAAAACAAATGAAAATTGTTTCCACATGAATCCTTAGGGCTACCCACATTGGGCAGCTATGTTGGAAACCACTTTTGTGTGCTTGCTGAATTAAGGTTTTGAAGTCAACCAGAGCAGTCATTTTTGCCAATCCTGTAAAAATACAGATAGAGCCTTTTGATTCTGAAAGAAGAGATAATGACAGCAAAAGGCAAACTTCTGCTGGATAAAATCTCCTTCCTACCAGGACAACCACCCCTAAAAGGGGTAAATGGAGCAACAGCAGCTACTCACATTTACCTCAATGTAACAGGAAAGAATCGAAACCAGACAGTATCTCTAAATGGTACCAACTGCAATATTGGTAGGTCTAAACAGGTTTACAGTCTCAGAAGACTGCAATCTCCCTTGCCACACAGGAAAGGAAAATCGTTTCTTTTAGAGGAACTTAGAGTTGCTCAACTCTAATTAATCTTCTAAAACAGGAAATCCCTGACAACACAGGTGGAACTATAATACACTGGCTGTGCAGCTGGGGAACATGAAAAACGGGATTTCCATGTTCCCATCTCACCCACCAAAACTAAACTGGAAATACTGTAAGTAAAACGTGCAGCTGAAATATCTGAAAACAAGAAAGGAGAAATACAGAAGTCACTAGGTCATTCATAAGAAAGTTCCCTACAGTATTAAGGATGGTTTGAGCTCTTCTGAGGGAGCTGCTGTTGCTGAGAGCTTAGTTAAAGGGCAAGGGAAGTTAATCTGAATCTATATTTTAGGAAACAGAGTTGAGAGGACACTTTGCTGCACTCCTGAAGGAGCCCTGTAATGTGCATGGACAAGACCAGCTTCTCTCAGCCATCCCTTTGTTCTCTGTAATTGGTATGTTTAAATACAGTTTACACTGTTACTCACTGCACCACATCACAAAAGATGAATGTCAAGATAGAAATTTCTTTGCCATTGAAATGTTACTTGAGTTAAAAGCCAAAACAAGAAATAGACATTCCTTTTTAATATTTACTTGTCTGCAGCATTTCAATTGTGAAGGCATATAGAAAAGAGGGATATAGCAATTATTTACATTGCTACATATTTCTGTCTATCTAATTAGAAGCCAAAAGACGTGGGGACATGTGGAGATGACACATGTCCCACTGTTTGTAGGGTATGCCCTGTACTCTCTGCTCTGAGCACTAAGGCTGTGCTTAAATTCAGATTAGGATAAACAGTATTTTTCATGTCAGCTTATTTCATTGTTCAAATAACCTCATCTAGTGGAAGGTGTCCCTGCCCATGGCAGGGGTGGTGGAACTAGATTACTTATAAGGTCCCTTCCAGCCCAAAGCATCCTGTGATTCTATGATTGTATGACATCAAGAACCATAAAGCCACCTGTATCAAAACAATGACACAGGGCAGACTTCGGTGGAACTGAAAAAAATATTGTGCCTTGAAAACAACTAACACAAATAGCAGCACCAAAGCTTTGTTTAGAACAGGAGCAGTTCTGTAAGTCATTGATAAAAGGGCTGTAAGGGTGGGATACCGGAAGGTATGTTTGCACCAGAAGAGCAGTGCTCTCATAAAATAACCTGAGCACTTCTAACCATATGAAGTGACCCTCACTTCTCTGATGCTCCAAACCAAATGCGTAACTAAACCAAAACCACATCAATTTCCTTTAACTACAGATATACCCTCACCACAGTCTTGCTGAGGGAAAAGATAAATATATTTGCTATCAATAAAAATATCGATGGAGAAGCATGACTTTTTTTTTCCTACATATACACTCAAGTAGCTCTTTCCTTACAGTACTAGAAAGCTATTTTTTCTCATGCATACTTTTCGGTTATTCACATTGTTATGTTACTTCCTCGTGAATTTATGTTTTATTGCCGCATTTCCAAAAGCCATTGAACCCACAGGACACTTTTGTGGTCTATACAGTACAGTACTGCACAGCAAAGGCACACTCGGAAATGACCTGAATACATGCAGTGGAGGCAGGAAAATGCCTCCTGGAAAATGTAAGATTACCTAGCTGGTCTTCCATTTCGACCTGGATACAAGTTTCAGCAAGAAACTAATATATATTTTCCAGAACAGATGTCCATCAAAGCCACAAAAGCAATTTAATGCTCATAGCTATGCTGGCAACACTATGTCAGAGCTGTGAGTAACCCAAGAAAGGAGGCTGTATAGACCTGAAGTGCAAGTAGGTCCAAAATGCACATGTGCCTTTCACTAGCATTACATCCATTCTCAGTCTGACCTCTGGGATTCAGGGTCCTACACTCAATATTGAATGTAAACATACAAGAAAAATAAAAAAATGTTTTCCTCTTGGCCTATTGGTGGGGGGAGTTGTTTAATTGAAGGAGAAAACAAAAATTATCCTGTCATTTAACAGACATGTTTTCCCTCTTAAGATGGATTGATAAGACAGAATTTAATGTAAGGTAACTGCAAAATTGAGATAATTTCACAATGTTTTGCCTTCTACGAGATAAAAGGAAAGCCTTGGTTTTGGTCATTACGTTGAGTGTGGAAACTGTATTTTAAATAAAAAACTATCTTAACTTCCTGGCAAATTACAAGGTTTAGGTCAGCTCTAAGAGCAATTTGTGTCAGCTGGAATAAGACATCTATGTGAAAGATTAATAATAATAATAAAAAACAACTTCTGAAGAAAGTAGAAGTAATGCTTGTTGAATTTATCATCACCTGCAAGACTGGTTATGTTAATAATCCTTCATGTTATGCCAAGTAGACTGAAAATAATTAATAGTTCACAAACAACCTTCCCACGGAAGTTTCACTGCCAATGTTGTTTTGACTGATTACAATAAACGGAAAATATAATCCCAAATATTCAGGTCTTCAATGTGAATTCCTTATATCTGAGAAACATACCTGAAAATAATAACAAATCTATCTGTCACAGCACTACCCTGTCAAGAGCAACTGGGTTCCTGGATCACAGGTTCACTGGGGAATTCTGCCTCACTGTTCACAGTTCTCTATTAAAGTCCATTCTGCTCAAGAAATGGAGAGGCTGATTCAATGCACATACTCAGGGGTTCCACCACTGAGCTCTGCTGAGCCACCACAAACGCTCAGGAGTCAGTGGGTGAGAACCAGGGTACTATCAAAGCTGGGCTGATTGTGCTATTTAGGAATGCTCATTAAATCCTGAAGGTTATCCTCTCACTGTGCAGGCTCTTTCCTCCTCTTGTCTGAAGGAGCTGTAAAACAATGTTCAGCTGGCAACATGTCTCAAGCCAGCAATAAGGCATGTCTGCAAGGACACAGGTCTGTGAGAGGGGATGGGGGGGAAGAGAAGGAAGTGGAGAATAAAGCAATACATGGAAGGGAGGAAGGTCAGAAGGTTGTTATACACTTACAGTATCTCTAAAATAAAGTCACACCCCAGAGAGATGCAGGTGGCAAACTGATCTCATTAGAAAAACCACAATGGTTCATTTCTGCCAGGATCCTGTTTCCAGCACTGCTCATACCCAGATGTTGCAGAGGAAGGTTCCCAGCCACAATGTTTGAGAGACTTAAGTGTGATTCCTGCAGAATAGGCCAGAAATATTTCACTGAAATCTGTCACCAAGTTAGAGAAACACTACAGAAGATGGATAAAAAACTCTGTTATTCAGAACAGGACATTCATGGTTATCAAGTATAGAACCTGCTTGTGACATCTTCCCCTGAAAACAGCACTTGGTGCAGCACACTGCATCCCAGCAGAACTCTCAGGTCCTAAAACCTTTCACATATGCCTTGAAAGTGTGTGAAATAAACCTGGCTTCTCACTGCCTTTCTGACCAAGAACTAAGCAACTACAGTACAAACAGTACAAAATCCACCAAGGCATGAGAGGGACCACTGTTACCACGTGCACATGCAGGTTTTGGGGGCAAAGCACAAAGATTTTATAGGGACCACCTACTCTTGGGGAAGAAAGTGTCATGCCAGGGTAATGTGGCAGTTAGCATTTCACTCATGGATGCTGTCAAGGCAAGAAACAGACAAGACAAACTGCATTCATTCCTCATCCCTCCATTAATATTGGATCTTAGTAGGTGCTGCCCAGGGCTGCCAAAAAAACTCCATTATATTTTCCTACTGAAAATTGTGGCTTTCTTTAGAGGGGGAAAAAAACCCCAACTTTCCATTAAAAGCCCACACTCTGTCAAGTATTTAATTTCTAAAAACACCAAGATCTACTATCTTTTGGTTTTCAACAAATACTTGGTTTTGAAGTGGTGCCTCACTGGAGCTGTGGTTCAGTCACCAGAGCACATCTCCCATGAGGTGTGAGATCACCCAGGTGATGACACAACTGGGGAGCCCAGCCAGGGAAGCCAGGCTCCAGTTGAGTCAAAGCTGTCAATCATAAGTACTCAAAATTTTAGAAAGTCTGCTGCAAGTGTTGGCAAAAGTAATACGTTTCACCCCTGAAGCTGCCACTGATAAAGATGGAGTCAATTACAGCAGGACACAGGAGACTCCAACAAGAGAAGCCATAGCCTGGCACTGCCAGACTCTTCCCATGCTTGGGAATTACAAGTAGTTTGCTGTTCCTTCTCTATTTCTTCCCCTTCTCAAGCATCTCGGCTCCAGTATCTGTCCACTCACTGCCAAAAAAGGACTAAGCTCGCCAGGTAATGCTGTGCATTGCCGGGACAACGTCAAAGATTAACTCACTGATCCTCGTGTTTAATGTACAGAAACTATTACTGGAACATCGCATTCAAGCATTTAATACAAACTCTGATCGGAGGGCAATGGACAGCCCCCAGTGCCTCGGCAGCTGTTTGAGATCTTTTACGGGATGTGATGTTCCCCAAGGAGCAAAGCCGAGAGCACATATGCATATGCAATCAAGGCTTCACTCTTATCAGACCCCTCCCAGTCGGCTTATGCTTTAACAGATCATTGACCTCCCTCACGCTGCAATTGCCAGTAAAACACAATAGCCTGAAACTGAAAACATCTCCGGTCTACCAAGAACCCAATCTGAGGGACAAACTCGCAGATAATTCTGAGCCCAGCACATAGGATGAGACACTGATTGTCTCAGAGCTCCAAGTGAGCAGCTTAATTGGAAAAGAAAAACAGCGTGATGAATCACAGCTAAGGAAAGCACCTTGCTACAGAAGACAGACAACACAAATGCTTTACATCATTACAAAAATTTGAGGTTACGGTTCAAGAGAGCACACGTGGAAAACATTTAAAGAAAAAAAAAAGGATGAAATGTTGTTTAATTGGTGAATTCTTGCCATTAACACCCTAAACGGTCTGACACATGCTGGCAGGCAGGAGCTGTCAGCCTCAGACACGCTGCCAGCCACACTTCCCCACTCCCGGCAGCTGCCAGACCTTGCTGGGGTTTGAAAGTTTCCCAACTGGAGGCCCTGTTCCTACTGCTTTCTGGTAAATTAGCCACTGGAGTCACATCTCCTTGGTGGGTTTGATTCTATCGGTTTTGATTCTATTTTCTTGCGCTTCTGTTTTTTTTCTCCGCGGTTTCTTTCTGATGCAGTAGCATCTGACACTTTTCAGTCCAAACCCCTCTTCTCATCTCTTCCCACCCAAAAAGGAGAAGAGACCCCAGAACCACCCCATGTAAGGGAGATTCACCTACGCCTGGGAAGCCGCTCAACCAGCCATCCCTGCAGTGGGACAGAGGGGCTTCTCACAGCATGAAAAGCCTCGACAGCGAGAGGGAGGGGATGGCGCCAGAGTACCCGCGGGCTGGAGCGGGCTGAGCTCGCTGTCCCGCCGCAGTGCCCAGCAAAGCTCCGAGCTGTGCCGCTCCCTCGGTTCGAGGGACTCTCGGCCGCGGGTCCCGACCCGCTCTCGGCCGGGGAAGGGATCGGGGGAAGTCAGAAATGAAGCAAAACAGAAACGCGACCCGCGGTCCTACCCGGCTGTGCCTCCCGCAGCCTCGCACTGACAGGGCGTCCCCGGCACAGGCTGCCCCAGCCCGCCCCGCCCCGGGCCGGCCACCGCCTCTTCCTCCTCCTCTGCCTCGGCCCGGCCCCGAGCGCGGCACGGGGACACCGGCGGGCACTGGGTGTCCCGAGCTGCAGCGGGGCTCCTGCGCCCGCTCTCCCTGCGGGCTCCGGGACCGCTCCTTTTTTTTTCCCCAGGCACTGGCACTTCCCGAGGCGCCACTGCCTCCCACATAGAGCCCGGCAGTGCCCCAGAACCACGGCCTACCTTCACCCCAGGCGGCAGAGCAAACAGCTACCTCGGTTTATAAGAATTATCTTCTCAGTCATGGCTCTGCACTTGGCGGTGAAATACTGAGTCATGCTAAACGCTACCCAGCTGTTCCTTGTTCTCTCCCCCTTTATCTCTTTTTCTCGGGAAAGGTGATTACTACAATAAAATCTCCTGGTTCATTTCGTGCCAGTCTCCAATTCCC
Source organism: Neodrepanis coruscans (assembly GCA_013400695.1). Taxonomy (NCBI): domain Eukaryota; kingdom Metazoa; phylum Chordata; class Aves; order Passeriformes; family Philepittidae; genus Neodrepanis; species Neodrepanis coruscans. The sequence goes on along the minus strand of VYZS01076700.1, from coordinate 18,366 downwards.
CTAGAGGAACTGGCTGGAAAATACCAGGTAACACATGGCACCGATGGGGAATGCAAGGCCCAGGTCTACCCCAGCCAACCGAGGGCATCCTTGCCAACTCACTCCTCCAGCCAGCTCTTACGGTGGTGTCTTTAGTCAGCCACCCACGCACAGTGCTTGCCTTCCTCACAAACAACGCACAGGCCTCCACCCACCACAGAAACTCCTGCACAGCCCCTTGCCAGCCCCTCAGGCTGACACACAGTATCCCACAGGCACACCACTGGCAAGACCAAGGGTTACTCTGCCGTGCCTGAGCCAGCACAGCAGAAACCACCTACCCACAGCTGACACGAGCATCTTGCCAACCTCTGGTCATCAAAACACCTTTACTCTCTTCTGCATTTCAGTAGCACCTTCTGCCAACCTTCAGCAGGGTTTGGGCCACTGCTTGGAAGATGAGGTTTTAATAAGTCAAAACCTGTAACTTCAGGTGTAGTGGTCACAGTTGTGCAAATCCAGTCACCACATTTGGCAGTGTGTCAGATAAGGCATAAAGCTCTGCTCCCGTGGGCTGCAGGTTGTATTAGGTGAGAAGGCCAGAGCATGTGCCAGGAGACATGAGGCAACTTCTGGAGCTAAAAGGACAGTAAGCAGCCCCCACAGAAGAAGTGACCTTAAACACTGAACCAAAGGCATTCACAGTTTCTAAGAAAAGCCTGAATCCAAAAAATGCCTTAGCAGGAGGCTTGGAACATCACACAGAGCAAGCTGAACTTCATATTCCTGTTTTATTGTCTGTCATAAGCAGTAAGAATGGTGTTCATCAGCAAAGAAACTTGAGTTAATGGTCTCTTGCAAGTTGTAGTACTTGCAAAAAGGTTTAACGAGAATTTTTGAACCTACAAAGTTGGAATATATGCTAAAAACATGGCAACATTATATTTTTGAAGCCTGACATTCTTTCAATGCATGGTTTGAGCAACACATTGCAATGAACAATAGCAACTGCAAACCCTCTCCTACAGCTGTGCAGGTCACAAATAAGGGTCTGAGCAGGGCAGGAAAACGAATGCCATAGAACAAAGGAACCTGAAGCAGCCTGCACCTGGAGATTCCTTTTCCAGTCTCCTTTCTATGCTCATGGGTTGCTTTGGGGATCATCAGAGGATGTCTTCCCTCCCCCTGTCTCCTGGAATGAGCAAAATTCTCCCTCCCACTGACAGAACAAAATCCAGTTAGCAGTTCCTTGCAATTTCTTACAGGGTGCTGGTTCCCCTCCCCTTGAACAAGCATCTGTGCCTACCAGTTACATCACCATATTGCAACATCACCCTCACATATGGAGACGTGCTCTGGGGCAGTCTGTACACATGGCTTCCACCTGGAGATACAGAAACAGACAAGTCAGGGTTCAGTCAAAATTTTATCTGGCATAAACCCACACCACAGGAAGACACCACCTTCCCTTGCCCACTTGTGGTGCTCTCTGCATTGCCCCCTGCTTTCCACCATTGTAGGCTTCTTTCCCACTGGGCAAATGGGATGACTGAACTCATTCAGGCTAAAGCACAGTGATTTGCCTCTTTTCCCAACATACTTATGACTTCTTCTTGACAACTGCCTTTTTCAAGGAAAAAGAATATATCCAGCTGGTTTCTTTCAGCATAGAAGAGCCAGTAATCACATCTGCATCTAGAAGTAGTTGTTTAATAACCTAAATCCAGGCATCCAAACAGGCACCTATCCTAAGACCTGTATAAATCAATTGCAGATGTGATGAAAACCCTATCAGCAGCTCAGAACGAACAACTAGGAAAAACAGTTGGTCAGGACCTTACGAAGTCACTAGTAAGTCTCAGCTGTGGGTGCATTTGAGGTTATATCTGCATCAGAATTGACAGATTTTGAGGTATAGCTCTCCACAACTGACTTTTGACAGCATTTTACCAGCAGTTTTTATGGCATCTGTAGGATAAATTCTGCTTTGAAAGGACTCTACTTCCTCTGGACACTCTGATATGACCATCTATGCCAAGGGAGCTAATGTATCAACTTAAAAATCTCAGAGAAGAATGAGCAGCAAGGGTCCTGCTGGCTCTAACTCTTCACTGAGTGCCCCTGGGACAGCTCTTTAATCCAAATTTCCAATTTTCTCCCGTAGAGCATGGCTAATACTCCACTTTTTCTACCTTCTACCAGCCATCCCTGCACAGGTGATTTCCAAGTAAGGCTATTCCCCATGCACTAAACACAGCTATGGCACCTAAGCATTGCCTGAAAGGGTGAAAATAATTACTATGGTACTGCAGAGACAAGTCTGACTTGCTCAGTTTCTTGCCTTTGCTGTGAAGAAATCTTGTTTTGTATGTCCACTACCACAGTTGGATTTTTCAGACTGCAGACAGCTTGTCTGCCTGGCCTAACTCACATAGTCCTTGCCACAGTTTCATCTCACCTTATCAGCACATTCAGCATTCTCCAGATCCTGATAACCCATACCTCTCCCTCACTACTTCCCAAGATCCCTTTGTATTCTTGTCCTTATCTACTGTTGCCTTTTATCCTTCTTGCTCTTTCTTTTTACTATCATTTCTCACCACACACCTTGAGGAGGATGAGTTTCCTGGAAGAATGATTATGGAAAAGGTCTTGCCTCACTATCTGAGCAAGTAAGGGAGCCAGGAGCTATTTACATATTTTCTGATAAGGAGTGAGATTGTCCTGATGGTTCTGCAAAATCCACAAGGAATTGGCTTTTTGCTGTTCTGCATGTTTTGCTTGTCTATGCTTGCCCAGTTATAATCAACTAACAGTATAAATTGTATTTTCCATATTATTATTATAACATTATTTGGAGGTGAAAAACAGTATCACAGTCTTGAATTTAGCCATTAAAGAGATGATATTGGTGATACTTAGCATTTAAAAATGATGCAAATAACTTTTAAAGTATGACTTTTTCAGTTAATGTCTATCTGAAATATTAGGTTACAGCTGCATCTCATTTCTAGTTTTTTTATGCAGCCGTTAGGGCAAAAATTATACTTTATTATATATTATTAATTTAATTTCTTTACTTTTTTAATAAAGACTACAATTGGAGGGCTTGTTTTTATACAGTTGACATTTTCTTTTCTTATCATAACTTTAAAGATCTGGAATCTTACAAGAAAACCAGCCAAGAACCTCCCTCACACACAGATACAGAGCTGATTTGCTAAGACTAGTTCCAGGCAATACCACCCAGAGCTCTCCCTGCCCTGGCATTGGGGAACTGTGGGAGTGCTTAGCATTTTGCTTTCGTTGTGGGAAGAGGAGAAGCACCCAAGAACTGCTGGTTCACATAAAGCAACAGCACAGCAGCGATTCCCAGGTAGTGAGCAGCCCTGTAAGCAGTCTTTGGAGTAAACCATGAGCTGACCAAAGGAGGGAGGTGGCAGCCTGAGAGGCAGAGCTGTCATTGCTCCCCAGGGCCACTCGGTTTGCAGTCCCTTCTGGTAGTCACAAGTCCTGGGTAATGTAGGGGAAAACTGGTACATTATTCTCAAACATTTCCCTTTCAGTAAGTGATCTTTGGCTGTTATGAACACAGCAGATTTCTGAGCATTTCTTGCTCTGCAACTAAGAAGTAAGAAAGTAAGACAAGGCTGTGACATACCAGTAGAGAACAGTTTGCTGAAAGCAACGTGCATGACCACTTCTGAAAATACAGCTGAAACTCTCCTGGAGGCAGATCCAGAGATTGTAACTGTTTTCACTCGGACCATATTCAAATCAGCCGGTGCTAACAACAAACAACATGAACAGTAAGCCAAGCTACAGCGTGGGGAGAGGATAAGGCAGCTGTGAGAAGAAAGCTGCTCACTGCCCCTGCAGAGGCTGCCGGCTGCTTTCAGGGACCATGTTATTGCTCTGATGGGAACTCTCCCCACTAATTTTGTTCTTTAATTTTTCATCAGATACTTGACCTGTTTTGACTTTCAAAGTGCTTAATTCAAAGTTTCATCTTACAGCACCTACGGAGCACTAGCAAATACCTCACACACTACCTCCAAACACCTGCTTTGTGTTTAGATTACAATATAAAAACTACCAATTTGGTAAACTAAAGTTGGCTGGTCACCTGTCAGTCCTTTGCAGCCCCACCCATCCTGTCTCTGACATTCACCTGTTGCAGCACCTGCCTCAAGCAAATTAAAGGAATATTTTAATAGATATGGTTTTGGTTCTTTTAGTCATTACAATCAAATCTTGCTATGATCACAATTCCTTGCTTTTGAAAAGGCTTTTCTAGCTGCAGTGTGGGCACAAAGCTGACTGTAGAGCATTACAGATACACCATTAACCAAAAAAATCCACATAGGGAGCCACAAGAAGGCAGGCTTCCTGCCAAGGAGCAAATTATACCACCCTGACCCAGATGAGCCTGATGCTAACACAGCACCTTGGAGATGGTAAAGCAGAGGCCTAAACAGTTCCACACAACCATCTACTGCCATCCAAATCTCAGTCCAAATGCTTACATATGAAAATCCCTCCTAACTCGGGTTTTGAACAATTGCACTCATTCTTATTTTGGCAAGCTGCTGTTGGAAACGGTGCAAGTTCTGTGTGTGATATTCTATTCAGCTAAACATTACTGAGATGTTCCTTCATCTTACTGTGCCTGACTGGAGCAATGCTGGAAAGGGAATTTAGATGCCCACAGAACAGGGCCAGGGCCTGAGAAAATAGTGATGCATCCTCTGCCACAGAGGTATGAGACCAAGGAATAAGCAAGGGAGAAAGAGGTGCTGATGCAGTCACCTCAGAGATGGGCAAGGTTGCCAAAAGTGTTTCAGCATTGCTGGAAGGTAGATGCTTTCTTGCTGCCTACGAAAGAAGGAAGGGCTGGCTGAAGGAAGCCCCAGAAACTGTCTCTAATCCCTGGCATCTATCACTCCAGATGCTCCCCGTGAACAGGATCAGGAGTGAGAGCCCCAAAGGCTGGGCTAGCCCAGCTGCCCCCTCGGGGATCCTGGGGGACAGGCAGCAGGGCTGACAGATGCTCCAAAGTCACATGAACAGCGTGGCTCCTAGTAAGGAGGAGCAAATGCTGAGGAAAATAACATTTCAGTGCAGTAGGTACTGCTCAAGCGTATCGTAAATAATCACCCCGGCAGCACAGACCTCGCAAGTCCGAGAGGAAGTGTTGCACTCACATCCCCGTTAGCAGCCTTGACCTTGAAATGGTCCCGAAAGCAGGGCTGCAGAGGAACGAAGCAGCAGAACATTTGCAAGTGTCCGCATTCAGGCGGAAAGACAACCCAGCGGCGCGTCTGACGCGGGATCGCTCCCGCTGCTCAATTCCGCCGCGCAGCCAAGCGCGGCCCCTCCGGGAGGGCGGCTCACCCGAGGCTGTCTGGTGTGGCAGCTCACCTCTGCACGACCCGCAGCTCAGCCAAGCAGCGCTGAGAGTCTGAAAACACTCTGCACTTGCTCTGCAGAAAGTGCCAGACGATCTACTCACCTGCGAGCTTTCTGTGCACAGCGCCCAGACTCTTCCAGGATCAGCGCTTTCTCGAAGCAAAATCATCCTGATGGATCCTAACAATGTTTCTCGGTGAAAGGATGCTTGTGGGGGTTACTTTAAGAGAGTCTTTGTCTGCGAAGTCACTGCAAGGCTTTCTAGAGTCCCTGGGATATTTTTGTACTCGTTATAGCATCTACCAACTGCTACAAAATAGCAAGGGTTGCAATAATAGCGTTACACACTACGGATGGCTTTAATTACATTCACAGTATCTATGCAAATGCCAGATAGCATCTTTTGCATGAAAGGCAGGGTTGGTTTGTCTGCTTCTTATCCCCACTGTGTGGAATCTCAGTGCTTCTTATGATGCAATAGTAATTTGGTTAGACTTAATTTAATTACTTTGGTTGGTAATTAAATTAACATAAATTAAAATAACCAGTATCATCATGAAGTATTTCTGTCATGGTGACTCCTAAAATATCTCAGTTAGGACTAGATCTCTACTGTTCAAGTGGCTGTGAAAAATATACACAAGAAAATAGGGCCAGACAAACCCATCTGTTTTATAATGTAAGAAAGCCACTGCTGAATGGCAAGTGTGTGGCATCTCTGCAAAGTACTGGTACCTGTCCAGGACCAAAAGCAAATTTTTTTTCAATCACATTCTAATTTAAATACCTTGGTCTGACCATCATGTCCAACATTACACCATAAACCACCAAAGCAGTGCTTATTTCACCACTTTTCTTCAGCTGTTTCAGTCTGTTTGGTTAAACCCTTAAGCACCAGAGAATGAGTTCATATTGATTATCATCCCACGTAACCCAAGCCACTTGAGAGGTAAAATAGCCTGACCAGGGTAGTGGCTAACTCAGTGGTTCACCCTTATTTGTACTGCTGCTGTAACTGTGCTGAAATTGGGCTCCTGTTTGACTAAGAGTAAACACATCAGGCCCTGTTGAGTCACTGTCACGGTCAGAAGTCCAACATCCTGTCACTGGCAGTGATGCTTAAGGCACAGCACACCAGGGAATGGTGGTCTTTGACTTTTCTACAGGAGCAGATTCCCCTAATATGATCTGGCCAGCCAGGCCTGACTGTGGTTTCGGGCAAAAAACAAGCATTGACTCCAGATTAACACAGCACTTGTGGAATTACACTGTTTGCTTGATCATGACTGTTCCAGAGTATCATGCATAAGGTACCATGTTACATATATGCTGAAGAAACAGAACCAACGCCCCAGATTGCCAGGACAAAGGGTGCCAACACAACTTCATCTTAGTCCTCTACTGGCCATGTAGAGCAGTCTTGATTCCTTATTCCATCTGCAATAATTTATCAGTGAAGTTCAAGCCCACTGTCACCCTCCCAACTCTCAGGAAGAGGCTGCCTCTCTTCCAACTGAATGACAACTCGGTGTGGGCCAGGAGAACACATACCCAACAGGGAGTTACACAAGCAGTTGTGAGACAGCACTGGAATGTCAGCAAACAGGATCTTTGGGTCTAGCATCATCTCTAAAGGCAGAGAGCAGCCTAAGTCATCATAAACAAGAGGCACCATCACACCAGCAGGTAGATTTGTTTTGAAAGGTGATATGGCAAAGCAGCTGAACCTTGCTGCTTTATAGGCCACAGCTCCACTCCCAGCTCTGTTCACAGCCTGCAGTTTATCTGCAAAACAGGTGAATGACTGTAGTCTCCCTACAGGAAGGATAACTGGCTTCTAGGAGTGGATGTACTAACAGCAGCAGTGGAGCATGTGGGATCAGACATCATGGACTTCTGGGCAGCAGTAAACAGCATTGTGACTGTATCTGACTTCTCCCCCTCTACTCACTCTTCCTTTGTCATTGTGTGGGCTGGCAGGAAACTTGCCAAATGTGTCAGAGCCACAAGAAATGCACGACACTTGTGGCCCTGACCTTGTGTCCCTTAGGCTGATGGTCAAGTCTGAGACACAGACTAACCCAAAACGAAATGAGGAAAGTCCGACCCAGACCATAAAGGACTGCAGCACTGATCTCAGTGGGTTTGTTTATTCTGCAATTTCTAAATTGGGCACACACACCCCCATAATAACAACAGAGCTTTTGAATCCTGTGCCATGTATAGCAATTCTCTTATATCTGTGAGCTGCGTGGGCTTGTTGATGTCAATGCCCTGTAACCAAGAGCCACTGCTGTCTATCACACACAAGTCCTCATTATGTTGCATAACAAATTACCTTTGTTGCCTAACAGAATGGCACAGTAGATTTTGTTGTTGCCTCATGTAAACTTTAGTCTTGCGAATTCCATTTTGCACTGACGCATTGCTTCTGCCTGACAAGTGCTTTATTTCTGTTGTTAAGCAGCGAGCTCCACGATACACAGGCAGCCACAGATCCTGAAAAACAAGTTTAGAAATACAGAAATATGCCACCACTATGTCTGCAAAACAATCAGCCACGTGGATCCTGACTGCTGTGTAACACTGGGCTTAGAGGCTGCAGCTACACATCCTGGGAGGCAGCACCGCTGCATATTCATCCCTCATGGTCATCTGATGTTTTCAGTTACAAGGAAAAACAGTAGCATAAAGAAACAAAGAAAGTGGCAGAACAGCAAAGGAATTTTAAACCAACAAAGAATTCATGGTGTTGGCATTGTAATGTTAAACTATTGCCTTTTTAATGGATTTATCCAACTGCATGACATTATTTCTCGTTTTCAGTGTTTAAGTACTGTTTCTAACTAAATAGTTCTAGTTACAATGTCCATCTATTAAAGAACAAAGTGTGAAAAATGTTAACAAATTCATCCATATGATTACAAAATGTTAAACCTCACTAGACGCTTCTGAATCTTCTTTATATAAGATCAGCACATATTTCAAGGGAAGGAAAACATTTATTGCCAGGCTTCAAACAGTGTTTCCTTTCTTATAATGTTTTAGTTGGCGGCTTTTTCTGTTGGCATATGACCAATACTCTGGATAAGTGGGAAAACAGTGGTGATATCTACAGGCCAGATTTTGCCACTTCTTAAAATGAGTAATGCTATCTTATTTTCATAAATGCTGGCCATACCCTGTACTCAGAGCACTATTGGAAGCTCACTGATAGCTGCTCCCTACTTTCTCTGGACAAAATCCAAAGAGGAAGAAAATGCAGTCATTAAAAAGCAAACTTCAATAAAGTCTGAGAGCTGGCCTGTTGGGATAACCCTGAGCAAGGATAACAAAATCTGGATGCCAGCTTATTTAGAGACACACATGTTTGGACATCCCCTCCTACTCCTTCGAGAAATACATGTTTCAATCTCCAACACATACTTCTCTCCGGTATATTCTCCAAATTGTTCTGCTTCATCCATTGTTTTCAGTTGTACCTGCTTTTTCATCACTGCTCCTGTCATTCCCTCTGCTCACCCCATCTCCTACATGGCCAAGCAACAGTCATCAAATAAATCATTGGAGACATTGTTGGACAATGGTGAATGAGTTACTGCTGAGGGATTGGGCTTTGCCTCTATTTACTGGCTGGAGTTAGAAACACTTCAAGCCAAATTTCAATTACAGGGGATAAAATAAAGGCCAGCCCAGTCTGGGCATTTTAAGAGATAATTATACTTCAGTAAAGCAATGAGGCATGGGTGTTTTCAGACATTGTTGCTCACAGTTAATCTTTGTTAGTACAAAATCTACCTGGATACTGCTGCAAGCAGCTTGGGAAAGCCTTCATGGGAAGGCATATGGGCAATGAAGGCATCAAGGTGCCTGGATGCTTGAGGTACAGGACAGTGAAACAACAGAAATCAGAGATAAGTGAGCACAGTACAGCTGTAATTATGTGAAATTGTACAGTTACTCTTTAGCTTGTGGGAAAAAATCATGAGCAGTTCTAAGTGGAAGAGAGGAGAAATTACAGTCCTGCCTGTTGGTTACTTCATCTTCATATCTGCTGATGATACAGGCCTGAGAAATTTCAAATCATGACTGAAAAAAACCAGGACTTTTTAGGATAGAGAAGAAGTGAGTAAGAGAAGACTTGATAAAAGCATAGCCTGGAATGAATAGGATCAATATGGGAGCTAGAATTTTTCTTGTCCTGATGTTTGAACATATGCAAAGGAATGGAAGGGGTGAAAAACTAAAATCTGAGGAAAGGAAACACTTTCTCACACAGAAATTTAAAGTGAGTCTAGAGAGAGTCTGGACATTAATGGGAGTAGACAGTAACCCAAGTCCTGTTTATGCTTCATGTGTTTTGACACTAACACATATTGTTTAAGTCCTGTTGTCAGCTCTGGGCTGACTGTTACCCCCTTTTAATAATACAAGAACAAGATGATTTCAATACAATTTGAAAGGCAGTATTTTAAATTCTAAACTCCTTTTCCATGCAGCACATAATTAACCTATGGAACTCATTCCCACGAGATTTAAATTGAGCTGAGACTCCTATGTATCCAGAAAGGATTGGACATGTATTTATAAACTGGCCTGATTCCACTTGGGGCAAGGGTAGTAAACATTTAATTAGGTATTTGTAAACAATCCTTTTAAAATCCCTGTGGAGAACACGCCAGCAGCCCTAAGGACCTCAGCAATGGGTATGGAGAGAATCACATACCCAAGGGGCAGGAATTCTCCAGTGCTGCGCCTTAACATTTGATTTCTTGCCCAAGAAAAGGTGCAGCTGATTCTTCAGCTCCATCGCAGTTGGCAGCAGCACCCTCGGGTCTTGACCCACAGCCCTGGCAGTGGGTGTGCACAGATGACACGTAGTCACCGCACACCTGCCTACTGCTGAGGCTTCCTCACACCTGCTGAGCTCACCGACTCCGCGGATTCACAGTGATTTTTGTTGTCCAGCAGCTCAGGTGGAGTCAGGATCACTCTGTACTCGGCACTTTACAAACACACGGCTGAGCCGACAATACTGACCTCACGTTGTCTGTGCTGGGGGTGGCGGCAAAAGCGCCGCTCCGCCCGGCCACGGTGGGCAGGGATTCCGCGGGACGCGGAGGGTCGGCACGGACACCGTCCCGGGCCGGCAGAGGGTGCAGCCGGCGCTCCCGTTAGGGCTCCTCTGGGCCCCTCCCCGGCCCAGCGCCGGCCGTGAGCGCCGGGACCGCCCCCGGGGGACCCGCCGCGACACGGGGCGACACCTGGCGGCGGCGGCGGGTCCATCACACCGGGATGGGTCACACCGGAATGGGGGAGCTGGGATCGCACACACCGGGATGAGTGTGCTGGGACCCAGTGGTCCAAACACGGAGGCACTGTGGGATGCAGCAGCTGGGAGCACTCTGTGGCGGCACTGGGTGACAGCCCAAGGCTCTGCTCTCTGGCCAACTGCCCCTTTTCTCAACACTCAGGCTGCAAACCACTGCTCAATGCTAGATCTCCAGGTATTCCCCATCTCTGGGGTAAACCCCAAAGTTTCACCATTAAACATGGTGTATATTTACTCATCTATTCCCTCAAAGAATAGACATATTAAATGTTATTACAACATCCAGACTTTGCCAACATTCCCTCCGTGTCTGTGTTTTCATCTACACAGCCATTCCTGGCCCAATCTCCTTCCAGCTGCCTTTAGGCTGACGCTCCAGCTGGGGATGCCAGGCTGGCTACAATCTCTCTGCAGCACTGTCCAGGTTTGCCTCTGTAGCTTGGTGGCAGAGGGACTGGGATGCAACTGAACTTCAGGAGAGAAGGGCCATGTCCTCCTGCAGCTTGGCCATGGCGTAAGAAGTGGCAGAATTGCAATGGAAACTCTCTGGGAGCTGTGGGCTTGTTAAATATGCTCTGTTCAGCTTCGCCCATCAAAGGGAAAAGTCTAAGGGTCTTCTGGAAGGAGAGAAAGCAGTTCATCCTTGCACCTTGGAACCCTGCTAACTTGCAAAGGCAGCCTCTGCTGGAAACACAGAGCACTGTCAGCAAAGCACAGGGGCTGAGGGGACAAAGGAGACCTCAAAGCTGATGTTACTCTTAAGAAAGACAAAGCAGAGCCCAGGCAGGAACAGAGAAGTTAACCTAGAAAGGAAAGGTAACATTCAAAAAAGCTAAATGAGGAGAAGTACTGGAAAACAGGGCAAGAGATATGTGAACTTTGCCATTTTTGCATCTGCGATTCATCTGCACCTTCTAGGACACACTGACCCTCCCTGCACAAATCTAACAGGAAGGAGCTTCTGTGCCTTTTGCAGAGGAGTTTCCTCATCTCTGGAGAGAGCTCACTTTCTCTTCACAAATATGGGCAAGTTAAGCATTAGCCCCATCTCCCCAGGCCCATTTTCCATGTCAAAATGCTGGTTCCTCACTGCTCTTGCAACGTGCCTGTCCACTCCAGGTCTCCAAGGCAGGCACATAGTGACAAGTCAGGTCTGAGGCCAGGCTGCAACATCAGTCTGTGGGTTGGGATCCAGACCATATGCAAGTGTGACCGTGGCTGGAAACCACCACTCCTCTCACGTAGCTCAGGTCGAGACTGAAGCCTCCAGGATAAGCTGAAAGAGGCTTCAGGGCCCTGGGCAGGGATGTGAGCAGAGACCCCAGGGGAGGCTGTGTAGGTTAATTGGGGTCTATTAGTGACCTCAGGGTCCTGACACAATGAGAGAGTACCTGTGTTGACTAAAGGCTTGTGGTGACTACAGAGATCTCACTCCCGGGCAAGGACAGATCTAACAGAAAACTGTTGAAAGCACGGGGAGAGATCATGCTGATGTCCAGTACCATGTCTGCAGGGAGACAGGGGTCTATCATGATCCCACCAGGTTTCAGCAGTAAAAGCCAGGTTTCCTTAAAAATAGCCTTTGCAGTGGCAAAAGCCACCTTCTGAAGTGACTTGCCAGAGGACCATCCCCCATATCTAAGGAGACAAAATGAAGGAACAACATATTTTCAGAGTAACTGTAAAAATCAAACACACTTGTTCCGTCTTTTACAATGATATTTGTGATCCCACAACTAAGCAGGTTGGAGAAGCAGCTACAAAGTTTCTACAGTTTTCAGTTCCATTTCAAAAGTGACACATGTTCTGTCTCCCTGTATTTGCAGCCTGAAGTTTCAAGACAGCTCAAGCTTCTCTGCACTGGGTTCCCGCAGCCTCAGCCCCTCTGGAAAACATTCCATGTGCACATTGCATCTCTCCAGATTCTATTCTCATTCCAAATCTGCAAGTACAAATATAGTAACATTCCACTCTCCTAATGCACACTTACAAGATGTGCTGAAATATCAGATGCTAAATGGTACAAAAAAGCACTTTACCACATTCCTGTTGATGTGCAGTATAACAGAGAAGGCAGAAACTGCTTTAACATCTGTTGAATTATTAGATGTGAATACTCTCCTCCTTTCATGTGGCAGCAGCAGAGCCATTAATACTGCAGCAGCTTCTTCAGAGCTTGCAGCAGTGCACTGGTAAATACATACCTTGAGAATGGTCTCATTTCTCAGGATTTTGGTCATGAATTCTGTCCAAACCAGAGCTGCTGAAGCGGAGGGATTATAGGAAGGTGAACCCAGCAGAGGACAGGCAGGTAATACCCCTGCTGTGGGGAGGAAGCAGGGGTGAGGCTAGAAAGCTTCCTACGGCTGTAGCTATTGTATCCTTGCTTCCTCTGCTGTACAGCCAGGGAAACCATGGATGACGCAGCTGAGGGGACTGAACTCACCCTGCAGCAGCTGCAGGGCCCTGCCAACCTGACCAGAATTGGATCTTGACAAGAAGTATTGCTGAGTCATTCCAATGCAAGTGGTGCAGGGTCCTTCCCCATGGTTGGTATTGTTTCTCAGGATGCTAAAAACAGCCAGTTGGCAATACTCCTTTTGCACATTTGAATCACCCAAAAAAACCCAACTGAGCCAAAAATGTTAAGATAACAAGATGTTTTTTCCTACTTCTGATGGGAAATAGAATATTTTGACATATTAAGAGAATTCAAAATGAAAAAATCAAGGTTTTGTTCTGATAAATTTGCATTCTTTCAGGGATAGGAGGGCCAGGGAATCACTTCGCTAAAATTTCCCAGTCAGCTTGAATAATTAGGATATGACCTTGAAAAAGTCAACTGTGACTCGAACATTTTCTCATAACAAAAGATACAATCTCTACCTTCCTGTGGATCAAGAAATGTGGCTGATATGTTGAACATTGTCTAAAGGAGAAAATGTGTGTTCAAATGGGAGCATCTTGTCCAACCAAAGCTCCATGTAAAGGCAGCACAGATGGGAGCTCACATGTCCTTTCCACACCATTAGTCCTGCCCTGCTGCAAGGTTTCTAAGAAGACAGGTAGAGTTTCTGAGAACTAGGAACATAGCCTGCCTCCTCTTGGAGGACATTTAAGAAGGGAATAGCTGCCATGAGTTGTTAGCACAGCTTGCTGGTGTGTTGCTTTTTCAAGGTGTCGAACGTCTTCCAAATTGGCCCGTTGTTCCTGCCCCTTCCAAGGGCATGGGCCCAAATCCACTCTGAGCATCCCTCAGGCAACTGCAGCAGCTGTCAAAACCCTCAGGCTGAAGAAATCATCGGGACAAATTTGTTTGGAATCAAATTAGAACTTCACCATGGGATAAGCATCAGGTTAAGCTGAACCACCTCAGGAGCATCTTTTAAACAAGCAGTCCTCAGTTCTCCTTCTCTGCTGGCAGGAAGCCTCTTGACTTCAACATATCACTTTACTCAAATAGTCTCATATTTTCATAATGTTGAAATTATAAACTGTCAGAACAGCTGAATGTGGGAACAAAATAAACTAACAGTACGAGAAATAAAAGCTTATTTTATGTCTGTTCTGATTTTGTGAGTAACATTTCTTTCCTTTTTCTAGAGCTTCTTGCTGAGCTGGGAAAAAAATCCTAGTTGCCAAATCTGTACCAAATCTGACATTTCTTTTTATATATTTGCTATATATTCTTTCCTCTTTTTAGTCAAGGTTCTTCTGTAAATGCAAGTTCTCCACATTGCCCTAGCCAAAATACATGCTGTATTAGTGGGAACTAATCTCTTTGGTACTCAAGGAGCAAATCTCAAGGGGTTTTTTTTCAGCAGAAGGTCTACAGTACTATGAGTACTAACAAATACTTCCATTCATGTCTCTCATATTTTGTGTAAAAAAATGTAAACTTCTCTCAGCTGCATTTCTGGCTGTGATCTCCACGGGGATGTCACCAACAACTCCTGCCCCTCCCCTATGTAGGGGAATAGCTGGGACTTGCAAGGCTCCCAGAGAACCTGCTGCAGCTCAGCAGCCCCTTTGGCTGCCTGGAGTGTCATCTCACCCAGCACACTGCAGTGCCTGATTGCTCCAAACAACCACTCATCAGTGAGTTTGGGATCATCCCTTTCAGCTGGAGCATTAAACCAGTGGTGACCTGAAATTGGAGGATAGCCCAAATGGTCCTGGAACATTTTTCTCCATTTCTCTGTGTTAAGTCCAGCTAACTTTTGCCATCTTCTGGAGGAAGGGAATAAAATGAGGATGCTAGGTATATTTGTGCTTTATCAAACCTGAAGCATTAAATAATCTGCATATTTGCTATTCTCACAAGTTTGTAGACTTTTTCTCGGGGCTTTTAACCACTTCTCCCTAAATTCTCCAAGGATGTTTTGATTCTTTTGATTCCAGAAGCCCCATGATTATCAGAAATGCTCCCAAGGTACTGAGAGCATATTTGGGGTTTCCTGAGAAGTTTTTCAGCAGTGCAGTGTGCCAAAAAGAACTTCTCAGTACCAGAGCAGTGGTGCATTTCCCCTCAACAGAAGTAAAAATCTCCTTCACAGGAGAGCTATGCTTTCCCGTGGATACTGAACTCACTTCCTTCTGTTTTGTTTATAGCCCTATGTGAGGTTTTTCCTCTTCCATTCCCTTTTCCAAGAGCAGTAAGACAATAAGATATTGTTAAGTGTTTAACATCTATGTTTCTGTTACTTGTCTTCATAACAGAACTATTAGAATGATGAGAAATGAAACAGGGAAATTATGAGAGAGAATTCAGAATTTAGCTCAGATTTCTATCCAAAACAGCAGGAAATACACTCAGAAATAATCCAGCAATTGACAGGAGCTTTTTTTTTTTTGTCCAAAAAATTACAAATTAGCCATGTAATGTTAATGAATCTGTGCACCATGCTTAAAACTAGAAAACTTTGTACCCTGGACAAGGTGATTTGAGCAACAGGGCATAGGAATGAAGCACACAGGTCACTAACAAAATGCAGAGATGCCATTTTCAACAGCAACAGGAAATAAAGTATCCATCACTGAACTACAAAATCCTTGGCCTCCTCAAAAAGGGGCCCTCCCTGGAGGGACAAGGGACAAACATAATCATGGGAGGACCTGAGGATAACTTTGGAGAAGTGGAAGCTCTCCTCACTGGGTGTAAGAAAATAAAGGAATTTGACCTTCCCCACACCATGGGGAAAATACCTAAGGACAGGCAAAATGATGCTGGAATGGCACACTCAAAACTAGGGATCAGTACAAGCCCAGAGTCTGGTTGTATGGGTGAGATCACCCAGGCAAACAAACCAATTGCTGTGCAAGAGGAGGAAATTTTGCACTGTCCTCAACATCCTAAATGTGGTGGATGCAGCAGTTTGACTTCTAGCAAGAGAAGGGCACACGCAGGAATAGTGGGCAGCTTTGAAATGAATCTCGTGATCAGCCAAGAAGATCCAGAAAATGCGTATTTGGTGTCATTAGAGGAGTCAGCCCAGTACATGGACAAGTACATGGCCAGGAGGTTTGGCAGCACAGCCACTCCAGAAGGATTCAAAAATTCCTTGGGATGCTCAGCTGTCTGAAGAAATGCACATCACACCAATCTGCCCAGGCCAGAAAGCTCATCTATTGCTCCTGTCTCCCCAAGACAACCTTCCTAAAGTGAGATGGATGATCAATCCCTTTTAACTTGCCAAGTGTGCTATTCCTCATGCAGTAACAGAGCATGATTTATTGAGCATGAGCATAAACAATCTTAGTCAAAGATATACAACTGATGGTCCCAGCAGTGCCCAAGCCAAAGGTAGAAGATGATGTTATAGTAAGAAAGGGCCTATTTTAAAGGAGTCAGATAGATTCTGATCAATATTTAACACTGTCAGACTATCAAATAGATGGATTCCAATACCTCTCAATGACTCTTTTAGCCCCCAAAAGTTTGAAAAGACTAGCAGCTTGCATGCACAGGGACAGACAAGGCAAAAACAATAACATACATCCCCACACCTAATTCAACAATAAAATGTTTGACATTTTTTGGATCAGTCAACGCAAAATGAAAATGTCATAAGGAAAATACGAGGAAACAGTAATTTCAAACAAGAGCCACATCTCAGTGGACAGCCCTGAGTTGGGGGCTGCAGGACAGGGGAGACAGAAACCCCATTTCCAGCTCTTAGAAAGACAACAGAGACAAACAGCAAACTGAATCAGAAAGCCTTGGCTCACAGTGCTGTGGAAGGGCATTACTGCTGCTGGACACAAGGCAGTGGGAGGAAGACTGTGAGTATGGAGAACAGTGGGAGATTCCCCAGAAAGACTGAAATCTCTGTGTCATTATGTTTATATAATTATATGTACATATATATTTTAAAAAGAACCCTTTCACACACTTTCAATACATAAGGAGTAGCCTTTAGGTCTGCTTCAGGCTTTGTTCTCCTAAAGTGAAAGCTGCAAGACTACACAATAAAGTGTCGTTATTTTTCTTGCTGCTCTCCTTCTCTTTCCTGTCTCATATGCTTCCTGCATTTTTTTTCTTTCTCTCTCCCTTATTTTACTTCTTTCTTCCCCCACTTCTATTCCTGGCTCTCCCTACCCCCCCTTATTAGCATTTCATCTCTCCACTCATCCTTGCTCCTTTCCCGCTGCTTCTGCTCCTCTGTCTCCTTCCCAGTCATTCATTTCTTTCATACTGAATTAACTCTACCCCTGGTCTATGCATCCTGACAATCTATCTGTTTTTAATTGTTGCACTAAACTTCACTGGACATTTCAGAGAGCCGTGTACATTTAAACTGAGGACCTTTTCAAAGTCTTCATAATTCAACTTGATTCCATGTATTTGATACAAGAGCCATATGTTTTTGTGGATCACGTATTGTTTTGCACATGTGAATACTTACAGAACAGACCTGTATTTGGGTATCAATTGCTTTTGCATTCTGAGATGTCAAGTAATTTTGTGCTATGTAATGGCATCTATACTTTGAAATGTGCAGAAATTTTCTCCACGCTTCTAAAAACACTCTGTAAATATAACAACTGAAGGCTCATGATGCTGAGTGTCGGCATCCTTTCACAGGTGAAAAAGAAGCCCTTCACAGGCAGCTCCCTGTCAGGGCTAACATGGTGGTAGGGTCTGAGCAGCATCCAGACCACATGGCTTCTTCATCAACATTAGCCTTGTTAATGGCCCTTTACAGACGCCACCACTATTTCTAAGTTTTATTGATTCATTCCGACAAAATTCCTAGAAATGATCAACTAATCTGCTGCATTCTCAGAGCAGATTCTAGCCTTTACTCAGACAAAACTTTCCTGCATCACACCCTTGTGCTAAGTCCACAAAGAAGGGAAGAGAAGAGGGAGGACATCATAACAGACTCTGGCAAAGGCAGTGATGTTTCCTTTTCCAGCAGCTAAAACATTAAACCAAATGTTAAAATCCTACCCTAGCTGTGGGTGTCCCTGGCACATCTTGGTATCAAATGTGTGCGTCTCCAGGGAAAAGTGGACAGAGACTAGCAGTGATCTAAATGGAGGGGAAAAGTTCTCACACTGATTCAATTAGAGCAGTAGATGTTGTAATATAGCTTCAAGGGATAACTGAAACTTTTGGAGAGTGCTTCCTTTTTTTTTTTTTT